>PVIC010010270.1:0-10164 GCA_004025085.1 Thryonomys swinderianus | reverse complement strand
CGAACTCAGGTCCTTACAGTTTGCGAGGCAGGCGCCGGAACCACTGAGCCAACCCTCCGGCCCAGGAGTCTCAGTTTTGACAGATTAGGTTATCTTGTCACAGGATTGATAACATTTTTTTTCCTGTGTCTATTCTAAAACTTTAGATAATACAGGAAAAAAACCTTCTGAAACTCAACAACAACAAAAAGTCCATATAATTAAATGATACTTCATACATAAACCAATCAAATATATAAGCTATGTTCAAATACTAGAAGGTAGACATACACATTTTCAAATCCATCCAAGCAAAGTGAAATATCAGAGTTATAGAAGTTAGCAAGGTATGGTTCACATATTTGGGAATCAGGGTTTAAGATTTTCCCCTATTCTATGTGATCAAAAAAGTAATTTGTGTTGACCTGGACAGCCACATTAAAACACTCTTGAAACTACTAGCAGCTAATTATTCAAGGGGACACCAACAAAACCACTTGAAGCTGCAAAATTCAGTCAACTATTTTGTTTTCTACAGTGCCAGCTGACTACCTAGATTCATTTCAGCACAGACTCAGCCGGATAATGATATTCACTGAACATCTGAAGGGCTGAGGTAACCAAGTCACCCAGTTGCTTTGACATCATCTTAACTCAAACACAATATGCATATTTTCAATCAATTTACTTTGGATTCATTTTTATATATGAAACATGGTCAGTGTTCCATGAACACATTTTCAGAGGAAAGATTGCTATAAATATGATGTGATAATGACTGGAATGTTTCGGGAAAGGACAGGAGGAGAAAGAAGGCAAGTATAAACTCTCATAAAATTTAAAATAAACTGTGAACTAAGACTTGGCATTTCATCATTTTTAAATCAAAATCTAATTAGTAAGTTCTGTCCTCTAAGAGAATATTGCAATCATTTCCTTAAATAAATATTCAAACCATGAGAAAGTGTTTAAGACTTCTACTATAATAATAGACTTAATTTTCAAAATTTGAAAAACAATATAAAGTAAGAACATTATAGATAGGCAATAGATGTAAAGATAAATAAATGCATAATAGGATAGATAAATTGAAGAAGTCTAATTTTAAAATATCGATTTTTATTTTAGCTATTTATTATTATTTAAACCAGAAAATATGAATTTTAGTTTCTTTATAGTAAGAAAAGATCATTAGTATAAAAATTTTTTAAGATATGAAGAAGGCAGTATACCAACCTTTAAAAATAACTCTTATGATTGAACCTTAAAATTTAGCCTTGAATTCCCTGAAGCAAACAAAAAAATAAAATAAGAACAGCTAAATGTTTCTACTTTTTATAATAAAAGAGAACATTAGAAAGCTTTCCTTGAACCAAATTTGGAAGTGATTTATGTTAACTGCTATCCAAAGAACAACCAAAAGGTAATAAATAAATCTTCCATGATGATTCTCCAAATAACTAAAATGAATGTTTTTTATATGATCTGTTCTTATATTCATGTTCACTAAAATTGCCAACATTAAAATTTAATCTAATTCATGGTTTTATTTCTACATACTATACTAAGTCAAATCAAGACAAGAATGTTAAGAATGTTTGTTTTCATTAATTACTAACTGAATGATGTGCAAATTTGTGTAGTTTCTCACGTTATTTCATATTTGCAAAATGAGATAACTACTAAGTAAATATAACACTAGACTTAATAACTAAATGAAATAAATTATATGAACTATCTAGTTTTCTGCCTGCCTAACAAAAAATAAGAACTTCATATAAACTTACTGATGAAGTTCAACAAAGAATAAACTTTAGAATATATTAAGAAGCAGATAGATAGAAGGTGATTTTTACTCTTTCTGAAGCTATGAATTTGTCAGTTCAAGTTAAATCCTGGAATTTCCTCAAGGATCATTATTCTGTTCAACTGGGTGATAAAAAGATTTGAGACTTTGTTTATCTACTGAAAGTATATGTTCAAAGATTTTGGTTTGAGATCAAAGAACTTTAGGCCTTTAACTTGTAAAAAGAATTATCTTGAAAGTCCAGTTATGTTTTGCATCATTAAGTCAAAACTGTACCTATTAACAGGTTAGTCACTTGTTTCCTTCATCTGATCTCTTTCGGAGCTCACGTAAGATGTTAGGAGACTCCCATCTGAGACATCTCAGGAGTTTGAGATAGACCTCAGGTATTACCTACATCATTCCAATTCCTAGGAACAGAGAGAACAAAAGCCCACACTTGGGAACATGGTTATGAAAATAGAAATGTCACAAATGGGTAAATATCATATCTTCTCTGATATGAGAAACTAAAGATGTTAGTTAATGAGTTCTTGAATGTATGATGGATATTGTGAAATAGAAAATACTAAAAGAGAAATGTGGAGAAGTGAGTAATGAGGAGTAAAGAAAAAATGTGATGGTAATAAAAAAAGGGAAACAGCGTATGTATTTAGGGGGTGGGAGGTTGTGGGGTGGGAAGGGGAATGGGAAAAATGAGAATTAAATTGTGTCATAAACTGGTACAACTCAATATTGAGTGTGATCATGATGTGTATATAAAATGTACTAATAAAGATAAAAACTTTTTTAAAAAGTAATGTTTGGATGAGTGATTTGATAAGCAGAAGTTTGTTCAAGGATTGGGCAGTATGTTTTATTTGTTCTAGACTTTCCAAGTTGGAATCTACTGACAATGTAAGCATAAACTAACCAGAGACCTTTTATACTTAAAAAAGTGTTATCTTCTATCTCTCTCTTTCATACACACACACACACACACACACATATAAATAATTCAGAAAGCTAGACAATAAAATAATTTTACTTTTGGGCTGGAGGGTTAGCTCAGTGGTTCCGGCGCCTGCCTCGCAAGCGCAAGGTCCTGAGTTCGATCCCCGGTAACCACATATAATGCTGGGTGTGGAGACACGCCCACCAACAATCAATACCGCATACCACAATGCCAGGCGTGGTGGCTCATGCCTGTAATCCCAGCACTCGGGAGGCAGAGACAGGAGGATTGCTGAGTTTGCGGCGGCTTGCCTGGGCACCATAGTGAGCTCAGGGCCAGCCTGAACTACAATGCGAGACCCTGTCTCAAAAAGCAAAAAATAATAATAATAATAGTAATAATTTTACTTTTAGGGAAATGACTGAGAGCACTCAAGGTATAGTGAAAAGAAGTTGAACTACAGAAAAAATAAAATTATATTATCAACCTAAATTAGCTATTTTCTAGTATTTGGTTCATGTTTAGTTAATTCTAGGACCTTGAATAATTTCCCTGTTTTCAAGTTTGCAGCAAAAATTAAATATGGTACAGGCATAGTTCATACATATAAAAGATGTTCAATATTATTAGTTGAAAATGCTCAAACATACAGGAACTGATAATGTTTGTCAAAACTTGGTAAAAAGCTGTATAAAACTCTTTTGAACAATTTAAATAAGATAAAATATTAGCAATTAAGCTAAACTTCTTTCTCTACTTTAAACATGATACTTTCACCAAAAATTGACTCCTGCTTCTCTTAATTTCTTCAAGACTCCAATGATCATTCATAAAACAAAAAGAATATGGAGTGTAAGACTAAGAATCATGAATTAAAGTTAGAGTTTTAGAGTTAAACATAGAATGCAAAGTAAATGGGACCAGACAGATGCATCTTCAGATATGAGAGATCAGTTGAAAATTTTTTGGCAGAAACGCAAAACATAATGTTTTTAAAATAGTGAGTTTTTCTTAATTTGTTGTTGTTGTTGTTGTTTTTTTTTTTTTTTTTTTTTTTTTTTTTTTTTTTTTTTTTTTTTTTTTTTTTTTTTTTTTTTTTTTTTTTTTTTTTTTTTTTTTTTTTTTTTTTTTTTTTTTACCCTACTGGAACCACACAGGTTTTCTTTTTAAGTATTCTATGAAAGTCACTGGCTAAATTCAACAGTGATTCTGTGTTTGTGTGTGATGTACATTGCTCAGTAAACAAGAGGCCTTATTTTTCAGAGCCACTATCAGTGATAGCACTTTGGAGGGAAAGACTGGTTCCTTTCAAAGATGATAGTGGAAAATTATTCTCTTTAAGTTAGATAAGTAGTATTCATAGAACTACCTGTCTTTTGGATTCAACTCCATTTGTGTAAACAAAATAAAAGAAAATATTTGAAAGCAATATTTTAGTTCAATTGAGAACAAGCAGAGAATACTATTAGGAAATTACTTAGATATGAAGAAAGACATTTAAAATAACCACTACCTATCTAAAAGTATTTTTTAAACTTGATTCAAGGGTTTCCCCAGTGCTTTATTTGCAATATGGTTCTTGAAGATCTGCCATTTAAAAGCTAGCACTAAACCATATCAGGCAGGAAACACCATAATCAGTTTCCTTCTCTTGCAGAGTTATATTGTACATTAGTATACTAAAGGTTTTAAGAAGACATGAAGGTAAAGAGACTCATTTAACCTATGAGAACTTTCTAAATTATGATCATGGAAACCATTCTCAAGTAGCATTTCTTCCTGGAGAGCTAGTTTTCCTTTGGAGCATATTTGGAAAATACTTCCCTAAAGAAGCTTGTGACATAGGAGAATTATGGCCTATTCATGCTACTATACATTCAAATATATAACTATATACTACGTAGTTGCAATATTCATAATGTACACAGAAAGTGAGCAGATGCATTTTATGTCTCAGATTTTCCTAACCACCTGTATCTTAATGGAATACACTCATAGGATTTTGCCACAGGTGTAGACCAAATACCCCAAGTGGAGCCAATTCCTTTTGTTCACAGTGTCATGGCTGTCAGTAACCCTGGCTTGAATTCTAATACAATTTTCCTAAAAGATATATCCAATTAACACTGATAATACAACAGTTGGGGATGAAAAAAGACATTACAAATATAAAAGGCCATGTAAGTATGATAGGAAAAGTACTAGTCTGGGAGAGTGTTTATAAAAGTGTGATCCATGAAAACCAGTTAGAAGCAAAAATTTTCATGAGTTGCAGAAACTGAATGTGGAGCTTGTCAATGTGTTTATTAAGAACACTTCCAGAAGATTTTTTACATGAAAATTTGAAAATTATCATATAAAATTCAGAAGTTCTAAGTCAAGGTTCTGTGTTTGTTCTTAAAAGATTTATGATTTTGGACAATTTTTTTGAATTATGCTTCTTCCTCTACACAATATTAATAATAGCATTTTCTGAACATTTCCCATATTTTTAAATAAGGAAATAGTAAACACAAATAAGTGGTATAGGATTACAAATAAAATCAGAAGATTGTAGATTATTAAATTTTTTAAATCTAATTTTGAGCATCAATCTTTTAAAATTATTAAAAAGGCATCCATATAATCTAAACCAGTCCCCAAAACTAACCAACAAAAGAGAATAGCTACACAGCTACACAAATAACAAGATTTGAAATGCTAGCAATTTTACTTTGTGTAAAATAAGTAAGAACAGATACTACAATTTAAAATGCAGAGGTTGAAGGCATTACTAGAGTAAGGAAGGGAGGATTTGGTAGCACATTAAGAAGCAGAAATCAATTATTAGAAACAATCATTGATAAGATGCTATGTGAGAGCTCTGAGGAAACACATGGGCTGAGGCAGAAGGTTCATCCTCTCTGTTTCAGGCCAAGTCACAGCAAAATAAATATCATTCAGGTCTCAGTAAGAGTTAGGTCTGGGCATCAAGGTTTCCCCAAAAGAGTTTAGCTCTTTTTTTCTAAATTCAGAAACTTTTCAGATTCAGACTCATAAGCACTTTTATAAAGAATTTCCCATGTTCAAAAAATGATTTCAATAGCCTAAGTGAGATGTGGGATTATTCACAGAGACATTTATTAAAGTTACAGGCTCAGGAACTCTCAGTGTCCCCTTGATAAAAAGTAGCAGAAAACAATCAATATTGACGTTATCTATATGTCTCCATCTAGACCTTTCTTTCTCTCTCTTAATCCCAAAAGATGATTCTGAATTACCCAGAATAGAAATTGACATGAGTTCACAGTGCAAAGAACAAACTTGTCAGGTTCTAAAGTAGAGCAGCCCCCCAAATTTCCCCAGCATGACAACCATCTGTAAATTCAGATGCCAAGGGCAGTGCCCCACTGGGACTCATGCTCTATGACCTGCCAACCAAAGCACTGTGTTAGAGGGTTGCTGGCCTTTCTGCAGCTAAAGAGGTGGTTTCCATTCATGACATCTGCTGCATTGTTTAGCAAAAGCATATGGAGAGGCATTTTAGAGGAACTGCAGTTATTTATATTCACAGTGGAATGTCCCTATATTGGGGTCTTAACATAGCATAGGAAATCCTCTTGTGATGCTGTGCCTAAAGTCCCATTTGTTCACATACATGAATGAAGAGTCATTTTTACTGAAAAAGCTATGCTCAAATTCAGAACACTGTGATAAACTGGATCCCTAGGGAAAAAAAAAGTATGCTATTCTGTAACAGCAACATTTTTCATGTGTTTTATGTTAATATCCAAAGTCAGCAAAGTGCTTTGTCCTATTTTTTAGATGATTTTCTACGGAGAAAAGTGCCCACTTTCTCTATAATCTTTATTTTAAAAAGGCCTCCTTAGACTCTTCTCTCTAAGAAAGTGGGTCAATGAAAGAGAATGAAATATTAAAAGCACTTTAAAGGAAAGGGAGCATAGCTATACAAATTAATGTCATGATCATTTTATTAAATCTACTATTGGTTACAGTAAATGCATAGACACTGCAATAAATATTCCTGAAGAAAGAAACCTAAACCTTACCTGAAACTTTTCATTATAGGTATATTTATTATATATTTTTCAAAATTGAAAAAGATGCTGGTATTTACTATAATTGACTCATTCTCTTTGCACGAGTGGTGGTGAGCATATAATATTGATAGTGAGTATAGATTAGTTCATTTTACCGATTTGTACTGTATATAACTGTCATCACCATATCTCCTTCTACACAGGAAGGTTTACAGAGAAAGTGCCTTGGGGATACACCCTCACTTGGTCATTTCTCTTGAAAATGGGGCTCTGAGTACGTGTAGAAGTCCAGCAAGTGGCCAGCTTCCTTCTTAGATGGCACAGTCTCCCATTTGCTCTACCTTAGAAGCTCTGGATTATCTGAGGAGTAGAATAATAAAATATTCAGACAATACCTTCCCAAGAAAGGATGTACTGTTGCATTACTGGCCTTGGGATGGTCTTGTTTCCAGTAGGAATGACCTCCAATTTCTTATAGTGCTGTTTGGAATTATAAGCTACTTTGTGTGCTAGTTATATGGACACAGCATTACTGCCAGGACTAGGTGACATAATCCCAAAAGGTGAGGAGCATAACTGTGTCATCTCTATCCGAAAGTCACTTATCTTGTGAGGTAACCCACAGTAGCTATGGAGGTCAGTGATATTATATGTCAGCTGGAGACTCTGCACTTGTGTTTGCCTGACTTTGCTTGGGTTATAATACAAATTAAGCAGTTGTTAACTGAGCCGGTAGTGTGTTATAGGCCATTTTCTAGGAATTCCA
The DNA here is from genome assembly GCA_004025085.1 of Thryonomys swinderianus. NCBI lineage: Eukaryota > Metazoa > Chordata > Mammalia > Rodentia > Thryonomyidae > Thryonomys > Thryonomys swinderianus. Next base: position 2,638 of record PVIC010010270.1, on the reverse strand, counting down.
GATAAGCAAGTCTGATGACTACAACATAAATGCATTTTGGGGTATAAATCAATTAATTATTAACCTCCCTTTGTCTTGGTTATAACAACAGCCAATAATTTATTGTACATATGAATCACCTTTCAGGTGCTTGGTACAGAATCTCATTTCACACATACACAATCTTATAAAATAGGCATTAGTATTATTATTATTTCCTTTTCACAGATGAGGAAACTTAGGATCAAAAATCAAACCAAAAAACTGGTAGAGGTGGGTTGCAATCCAAATTTTTCTGACTCCTAAACCCTCTATATTAAAATAGCAGTGATAAATCATAGTAGATTTCTAAAATTATATTAAGCTGATTTCTAAAATTATACTCTAATAAAATGCAGCTTACAAATTTAATTTCTTATAATCTACCAGTGACATAAAAATGCATTTGATCTAAAATTAAAAAATAAATTAAAAAGCATTAGAAATAGGTCACAGATATGTAAATACCATTTCTTTTCTCTGATATGAAAACCTGTAGAGGTAAATGAGTTCTGGAATGTATGATAGACTTTGTGAAATAGGAACTATTCAAAGGGAATGTGGTAGGGTAAAGTAATGAGGGGAAAGAATAAATATGATTTGACAAGAAAAAGAAAGCACATGTATATAAGGGGTGGGGGGTTGTGGGGTGGGTAGGGGTATGGGTAAAAATGAGAGTTAACTCATGTCATATACTGGTACAAATTCCCCAATGTTGAGTGAGATTGTGATCTGTATACAAAATGTATGAATAAAGAATTCAATTTTTGAGAAAAGCTTTATCAGAGACAGAGGAATTATTTTGGACTAAATATATCAAGAGAGATTTCTTAAAGAGGTAGAAATTGTGAAGGGTAAACAACGGATATACTGATATTGGGAATGAGGAATTCCAACTAGATGGAACATAATATATATATATATATATATATATATATATATATATATATATATATATATATATATATATATATATATATATACATGTGGAATATGTACTTTTAAAAGTCCCTGACATTGTTTGTAGTTTAGGCTCTTACAGAAATGGGTAGATCTTGAGCACGATGCAAAGGAAATGTGAATCATATTCTACAAGTAGTGCATAGTCACTAAGGTCAAGCTGTTTTAAAATACACTGATGTGCTTTAAAATAAAGTAAGTTGATCTGACAGTTGCAAACTGGGAGTGACAGAAGGTAAGGAAATCATCTAATCCAGCTCTGCAGGTAAAATAAAGGGAGTGCAGAATATAGCAGGGAACTACACCTTGCAGAAATGAAAGTTATGGGTTAAGGTACAAAGAAAGAGCCAATTCAAAGATAATACCAGCATTGTGATTTGAGTAACTGATGTACAAAATATATTGAGAAAAAGGTTGCTTTCATTTGGTGTCTAGTGAATTTAACATGCCAGCTGGACACTCAGGAGTCTCCGGTCAGTCACTGGAACAGAATCACTAGTAAGCAACAAGGTTATATGAGAAACAAAATCTGACAGTGGTCTGGGAGAGATGATCATTGAAATACAGAGAACAGCTAATTAAATTGTGATATTGATATACATACATACATATATATGTATATATATATATCATACCTTTCTTTTCCTTATATTATTTTAATGTTATTATATATTAAGGTTGTTCCAAAAATGAAAGTCTTTTTTTACAAGTTTCCCTAATTTAGCACATATAGTCTAGGTCTGGATAATAAATCATGAGTACATGCTACATTCCTAATATTAGAAAACAAAGAGAAACCTAGACCTGTGAACTTCGAAGTGCCTGAATGCATACTGAAAATCACATCTCAGGGCAATGGGAGAAAGCATGCTAATTGATAATTTACAGAATTCCCAGTGTCGCCCCACAGTGAGGAGCACTAGAGAAACGACGTGCCCACCCATATTAATTGACTTCAGTCCTCTGAGCTTTCTGTCTGATGAATAGATGGGGAAAGCAATGGACAGCTGGATGCAGGGAAACACGTGACATAACTGCATGACACACAGATTAATTTACAAGATCAAAAACATAGCTTAGGGGAAGAATTCTTGGAATAGGTTACAGATCGGCTTGGAGACAGAAAACTACTGTTAAGCAGAGAGGGGACACAGTGGCAGCCAGCTAACACGCAGGGGTCAAGCTTTCGGTCTTCCTATGCATATCCCTGCAAGTTGCACACAGAAATATTGGAAAATCGAAACTTTACTCAATGCAACATTTGAACTGAAGTTGTAAATGTTCCTATACGGAAGAAAAATCCTTAGAAATACTCAAGTGAGATTAGAAACCCCCAAGGCAGCTCCATAGCTATTTTCTCCCAGTTCTAATGAGGTAAATACTGTAATTCAGAATAAGCACTTAGAAATCATTATAGTAATGTGACAGAGTAAGCATGTGTCTTTTTAACTTAAGTAAAATTGTGGAGATTTTTTTTTGCAGATCTTTATATTTCATTGTTCTATTAATTTAATTTTATGTTATCTTAAGTGCATTTTTTTTTTTTTTTTTTTTTTTTTTTTTTTTTTTTTTTTTTTTTTTTTTTTTTTTTTTTTTTTTTTTTTTTTTTTTTTTTTTTTTTTTTTTTTTTTTTTTTTTTTTTTTTTTTTTTTTTTTTTTT
>PVIC010010269.1:16541-43886 GCA_004025085.1 Thryonomys swinderianus | reverse complement strand
TTGCTTTTTGGAGACAGGGTCTCGCTTTGTAGTTCAGGCTGGCCCTGAGCTCACTATGGTGCCCAGGCAAGCCGCCGCGAACTCAGCAATCCTCCCGTCTCTGCCTCCCGAGTGCTGGGATTACAGGCGTGAGCCACCAGGCCCAGCATTATATGTGGTAACCAGGGATCGAACTCAGGTCCTTACGCTTGCGAGGCAGGCGCCGGAACCACTGAGCTAACCCTCCGGCCCCCCACAGTCTTTTTTTTTGAGACATGGTCTCGCTTTGTAGTTCGGGCTGGTTCTGAGCTCACTATGGTGCCCAGGCAAACCTGGAACTCAGCAATCCTCCTGCCTCTGCCTCCCGAGTGCTGGGATGACAGGTGTGAGCCACCAGGCCCAGCACTGTGGTATGTGGTGCTGATGGCTGGTGGGCGTGAGACACCACGCCCAGCATTGTATGTGGTTACCGGGATCGAACTCAGGCCCTTGCACTTGCGAGGCAGGCGCCAGAACCACTGAGCTAACCCTCCAGCCCCCTTTCAGTCATCTTGACTTTAGGGGACAGGGAGAAGCCACACAGTGCGGATCCGGCGACTAGGCGGCGGAGGTCACAGCCTGTTGTTTACGGGCCGCCTTTCCATTGGACGGTGCTCAGCTGTACTTTGGGCGCCATCCTGTAAGGACATGTGAAATAGGCCTTCTGGAGCTGCTCCGGAAAGTGCCCGGCCACTGGGATGAGTGAAGTCTTACTGTAAGAAGAAAATGTTTCATTGTTTATTATTATATTATTTAATGGTAGCAAAGTCTTATTAAGGTAGGAAAAGGCACAGGCTCTGCGGAGCGAGTTTGAGGCAAGCAGAAGTGGGCAAAGGAGTCAGCCCACAGCGCGAGGCCGGGCCATCTGTGCACCAGTACAGTGGCCAAAGAACTGTTAAACACTATTTTAAATTTTAATTACCGGCTTGCTTTTGAGGCAGGGTCTCACTATGTAGCTTAGGCTGCCAGCGATTCCGTGAGACCCCGCCAGGGCACCGATCTCCATCACCCGCGTGCCAGTCCTGCCCAGGGCTGCGAGCTGACCCACAAGACAGGCCCAGTTCCGGCTCCCATCCCCTCCTGACACCAACTGCTGGGCCACGCCAGCCACACACATCACACAGCGCCAGGACAGAGGGAAGGCGGCCCGGCTTGGCCTCGGCGCCCCTCCAGCCCCTGCAGAGGCCCCGGGTTCCCAGGCGTCTTCCCACCCGCAGGCCTCTCCATCAGCCGAGGTTGTGGGCGGGGCCGCGCACGCGCATGGCCTCCCGCGGCACACAGCGCCCTCGCGTGACCAGAGATGGAGGCGCAGCTCTGGGCGCCCTTCGCAGCCTGCGCTCCAGAGCTCTGCCGGCGAACAAGCAGCATCTGCCTGGGAGAGCCCTGCAGACCTTCCCGGTGCGGGGCTGCGATCCCCGGCTCACGCAAACGATGGGGGAGGGGTGCGGGGGGGCAGTCCAGGTTGGGCAGAGTCTGGTACCCCTGTGCCGGGCAGGAGGACCCGGCTGCTAACCTGCTGGACCCCTGTGCTCCTACAGCACCTGCCCACGGTATCTGTCACCAGGTCTCTTCCCGTTGTCTTAGGTCAGGGCTTACCCAAGAGCGTGGGCCGGGCCGTGTGCGGGAAGGCAGGACGCACGGATGCCACGAGGAAGTGCGCGACAGGAGAAGCTCCAGGGAGGGCGTGCCCCGGGAGGCGGGAAAGCGCTTGTGGGTGGCGGCCACCCGTTCTCAGCACTTGCACTTCCACCTCTGGGCCGTTCCCACCGGCAGAGGACGAAATGACTGCTCTGAGGCCTGGCGCGCCCCTGGGCATGGTGCCACCTAGATGTGGCTGAGCGGACGTCCAGGAGGTGCCAGTCCGGTTTCTACCCCGGAGCCTACGAAGGCAGACAGACGGCCCTTCCCTGCTCTTCGGCCCAGCCCCACGGAGCTCAGCAGTTCCGGCCGGGACCTGCTACCTCAGCAGCGCGAGCACAGGGGAGCCCCGGGGTCGGGCCGGAGCTTAGTGTGAAGCGCGCGGCCTGCAGGCCCTGGGGGAGAGGCTGCGTCTGCCTGCACCTCCTCTGCGGCTGCCGTGCCGAGCAGCTTCCCGCGCCCCCCCCCCCAAGCTTTTCTCTGTGGCTCTGGAGCTTCTGGGCGGACACAGGGGCACTGCCGGCCGCGCGCGAGTCTCACTCGGCAGCACTTCCTGGAAAAGCAGGTGAGGCTGTCACGACCCCTCTTCTCCCCGGCTGCTGGTGCGGCTGAATCCTGGGAACTGCAGGCCGGAGCTCATGTCTGGACTCGTGAGAACAAACAAGGGCCGCAGGCATTAAAAAGCTTAACATTATGCGTTTATTGTATTTTATAGAGCCATGTTACACATGCTTGGTGCTTTAAACTGAGTTATCAATGTTTTTCGGGATGCAAAGCCATCTGGTGCTTGATGCGGATGCCTTAAATACTACAATAATTCTGAATCTATGACCTATGAGCTATGGAAAAACCAAGGACAATTCCAGAAATGGCAAAGAACACTTAAGAAAAAGATGAACATAAAAATAGAAAAAGATGAACATGAGATACAATGGTACATCCTTGAGCCGAGGCCTACCAGTTAGCAGGGAGAACATCTGTGAACAGCGGAGCCTACCAGGTGCTGGCGCTGTGGAAAATGAGGCCACTGCGCGTGGGACAAGTGTCCCTCGGCCCGCCTCGCACGCAGCACCCAGCCGGGACGCAGCGGGCCGCAGAGCTCCCACCCCAGGCTCAGGATGTTTCCTGGACAGGCACATCTGTCCCGGGACGCTGGCAAGGAGTGCGGGGCCGGGGCAGCTCCAGTTTGGGGGAGGTCTGTGTGCCAACCGCCTGGATGCCAAGTTTCGATGTTTCCGTCCGCTAGCTGTAAGGGCTGGCTGGGGGTCCACCTGTCCACCCCCCGCAAGTTTTAAGCTTCCGTGTCATCCCAGCTAAGACCTGCCAGTCACTCGAGCCCCGGGAGGCTGCCGAGAAGCCTGCAGTGTTGCCTGTACTTTCCCTGCCTGGTGCTGCTCACCCCGACACCACCCGGGCAGGAAGCAGCATGGAGTCGCGGGGTGACCGGGGCTCGCTAGCCCACAGTGCACAGCGCCGTGATGCGAGTGCGACTGCCCCGGCGCAGGGTGCCTGCGGCAAAGGGCAGGCAGCACGGTGACGGCCGGCACGGTGAGCAGGTACCCGGGAACCCTGGCCGCCTTCCCACCGCTTGGGCCTCCGCTCTACAGGTGCTGCCATCACACGAGAGCCAAGGGAGCCGGGGCAGAGGGCTGCGGCGAGCCGGGCCCAAGGCCAGGAAAGGGGCTGGCTGCACGGGGCCCCAGGGGAGCAACGAGGAAACCCTGGCACGGGCGGGACATCGAGGGCTGCAAGGACAGCAGCAGCTCCATGGCGCTTTCTGACCTCTGGGACCTCTGCTTTCTCCTGATCCAATGCCGAAGACATTCTAGAATGAGACTGACCCGCACTTCCTAGGCCACCTGGTTTCCAGGTCACCGTGGGGTCAGACAGGATGAGATGGGCTGGGCCTACAGTGCAGGCACTGTGGGATTAGCGTTTCCATCTTAAACCCTTACCCTAGGGGCCAGGCTCTCCTGTGGGCAACCCCACCTGGAGACCGGCTGGAGGTTTGTTATGATAGGTGAGCTATGGGAGGGTGCGGGCAGCGACTGCCCAATGCCCTGGAAGTCCTGACCAGGACCACTGTCCCTCCAGTCCACGAGGCAGCGGACTGGCCCAGTCTGGAGAAAGGCCAGGAACACACGCGCGGGGCCTCCCTCCTCACATTTAGCCGATCAAGCCTCCGGGGGAACGCTAGGAAAAGAAAACCCTCAATGCTACAGGCCTTGAGTCTCGGCAAAGCAAACATCATGAGACGACAGCATGAGCTCCATCACCTTGTAACACCAACGTCACTCTGCAGTGAGTTCTTTACATAAATATGCCCCCACCCGCAGCCCCACCACCTAAGGGGGGAAAGAGGAAGAAATTCAAAAATAGAAAACAACATCTTGTCAGGTAGGTGTAAACGTATCCTCTGGAGTTTTTTTTTACATTATATATGCTAGAAACATGCATTTATTTCTGCTCAGATGTAAGAAAATATGTCTATCAGTATTACTTACAAACCAGGTTAATTCTCAAGACAATGGAATCACTGTTAGAACACATCTCAAGTTTTAGTTAATATCATCTTCAACAAAATGATAAATTCTAACAAGCAAAGCGGGTCTCTGTGAAACCCAGTGAGAACTTCCTCTGCCTCACACTGCCACTCGTCTCCCGCACTGCGGTGCCCGCTCAGAGTGCGACGTCCACAGGAACTTGCTGAGCTTACTTTGAACCCCAAGCTAAACTCCTCGTGGAGCTAACTCTGCAGACCAAGAGAACATGGGAACAGAGAAGGGGAGGATGACAGCTACTCCACGCAGACTGAGGAGGGCGAAGGGATGACTGCGTGCACCCCCCACGGGACGAAGGCACAAGGAAGAGGGACCCAGGTCCACGCAGGACCCTGGCCCCTGCAGGTCACAGGTCATGGCACGTCGCCCGGGGCTGCTGCCAGGGCCAGGATCCAGTGCGCTAGTGCGGGGTGCAGGCGATGTGACCCTGTGTCCCTAGCACGATCACCATCCTGCATGGTGTCTCAGCACAGCACAGGGCCTGTTCCCGACTGTGGGAGGGGAGGCGTGGGCGGGGACAGGAGGGCACCCCGGAACCTTGTCCAGGCCAGCCAAGAGTCGCCTATGCGCACAGGCACTGTGGGCTTACCTCTCTCCTGCCTGCCAGGGGATGGGTGGGGTCTTCGCATCACCTCAGTTCCAAACTACCCACCAGGTAATATATCCCGGGCAAATGAGAAACACCTGAAGTTGAAGTTCTCTTGTGACTCGGAAGGCACTTCAAACCCCACAGAGCCGCAGGACCACTGTTATTAGGTCACCAACCCTCCTGGGGAGAAACCGGAAGAAATCAGGCACACTGCTGGGCCGGATGGTATCCTGGGGCTTTTGTAAAGAAACCGGCCATTAGCTAGGTGGCCATCTACCTTGCAGAGCCAAGTATTCAGCACAGAAGACACACGATGTGTTCGCATTTTGAATAAATGGGATTCTGCTGTACCATGGCAATTTTATAAAATATTCTTGACAAGCCTGCTATTTGATCCTAAGTAAAATTCAGAAATTAGAATCATACATATATAAGAGGCCACAAAACAAGAGGTCAAGTACTCACTGAGTACAATTCCCTAGGAATCTAATCACCTTGCCAATCTGCACTCAGTGTCCATTTAGAAGTGTGAAGCTGTGCTACTGGCACTCAAATGCCCACATGTACTAGCATTTAATAAGGGCTCCACTAAGGTGGAGGAACAAGGGCTCTCAAACCAGACGGCCAGGCTCCGTTGCCTCCTGTTGGACAAGCCAAGGGCCCCCGGCAGCTGCCTTCGCAGGCAGCCCGAGCAGCACAAGGAAGGCCTGGTCTTCCTCTGTGTGCCCACGGCCAGTTGGCACCTTACCTTGGAAAGGACTTGGGCCACCGAACATGCTGTGCTGCCACCCAGCTGGGGAAACAGAAGCCCAGCCCATCCCCGCAGCCCAGCCTGGGTACTGAGGTGGTCCCTTCCCGTGGGTGCCTGTTCCTGCCCCTGCAGAATTCAGGTGTGAGGGCACTAAGGTATCCATGCATCGCTTTAGCCAAGAGTCACTGTAACTGAGTGCAAAATAAAGGAAACTTGAGTTGCTTTATTTAACTTCCAATTTCTGGGAGGCTCAAGAATTTAAGTATTCTGGACAACAGAAGAAAATAAGACTGTGCTTACAGATCTTTTTCTGCCATACTCTTTCTTTAGGATCGCTATTTTATTGTTGCCCTTTCTGTTACATGGGATGTACACGCCAGGTGTTAAAAGGTACAATACATTCTACAACTGAGCACCACTTTCTGTAACTGAACAGGCAAAGAAATTACACTGAACATCAGCATCTGGCAGTATTTTTTGGAAAAAAAAAAGTGACTAAAATGGGTTTAAATTGATTAACACTATTAAATCACATCTAATATTTGATACTACATGATTCAATACAGCTATACGATACAATTATACAAAATGTGTTAACATCAAAGAATACAACCAAAATTAAGATAGCAAACAAAACCTATATAACTTTTTTTGTACAGGAAAATACTTTTGAAGTATGCATGTAACTGCCCATTCTTTTAAAGAAAATCTACTGCAAGCAAAGTTATCAACCTCCAGAAAAATCACACATCGCATTACTAAGCATATCCCCAAAAAGTGTACAATATGCACACTTGGAAAATACAAAATTAAAAAAATTGTAAGCAACAGGTGAGCTTCATATTTATAAGAATGTGAAAAGAAGTCCCATTTTTAGCACTGTTGTATAAAGAATTGTCTTTTGATGCGAAGTTCATGAATTGTCCTCCTGCTGGGACCACACTTTACAAAAACACCGTGTTTTTGAAACGAGATTACAGAGCTAGATAGAGCATCTTAGCAATGTCATCTTATTAAAGTTTCTTTTTAAATTTTTACTACTTTATCAAAACAAGTCCCTTAGGTGTGTAGGATTCATTTTTAAAATTTTTCCTAGAAATAATATACAAAGGAGAGGCCTATTTATTCCCAATCCCACTCCTGGAAGATGCTTCCCGTGGCTGAGAAGGGGTCTTCTCTCTTCTTTTCACTGGTTGTTTTTGGCCTTAGCATGTGTTAAGATGTGAGACTTCAGATTAGTTGACTGAGCAAACTTCTTATTACAGCCGTCGAAGGGGCACACATAGGGCCTGTCTCCGGTATGGATTCGCACATGTGTGCGCAAATTGAAGTCCAGTGAAAAGCGTTTTCCGCAGCCTTCGAATGTGCACTGTCGAGGAAAGACCAGACATCAGCCCGCTGAGCAGCGCACTGGTGCCCTGAGCCGAGGTGGCATGCTAGAAATGCGCTTCCCCTCTGCCCTGGCTAGACAACTTTCCGGCTCCCTCCCAGAATTCCTGGGCAGAACCCTGTGTGTGCCAGCGGAGCCCTAAGGCCCTAGGTATGCCTCACGAATCTGACAGACACCCAGAGAGAAACCTCCGCAGAACCGCAGAATCTGCCGGCAGTGAGGGCCCTGTACTCTGCGACTAGTTCCAACAGTCCAAAAGAAATCATTACCAAGTGTTCTGGTGTCAACTATCACAAGGAAATTAGATTTACTAGTCGCTCTGCTACTCGGTTTAGATAATAATCTAATACAAAGACAAAATATTACCTTCATTTATATAAGAAACTTCTAGATGCTCCGTCATCTAGTAATTCAGAATGCTACTACCAAAATTCAATTACTACTGCCCCATAATGAATGTTCCTCAAATTAAAAGTTCCAGGCTTCTCTTGAAACCCCTCTTCCTGCTGCGGGAACCAATAACACTCACATCCACACCCACCACCCCCTGGACTGTGTGCAGGGAGCGAGGGGCCTTCGCGGCCCTGGCACCGTGGGCACAATGCTGGCTCCCAGTGTGGTACAGAGGGCAAGGCAGGGCAGGGCAGGGCAGGACAGCGACCCTACCTGAAAGGGCTTCTCTCCAGTATGAACCAGCTGGTGTCGCTTTAGCTTTGAGCTCTCAACAAAAGCTTTGCCACATTCTGCACAGACGTGGACTCGGGGGCCGTGGGTGTGCAGATGTTTTCTCATGGCAGAATTATCCCTGAACATCTTTGTGCAGCCCTTGAAACAGAGAAAGCAGCTTAGTGGTCCACACTGCAAATGGAGACGGACTCAACCACTAATAGCCCTTACACACTAGCCAACGCAGCCCCCTCCCCCAGGCCCCCTACTTTAACCTGACTAGCATTACAGAACATGAGATTACTTTAGGACAAAAACAGACAGCTGAGAAAGCCTTATTTAATGCAAACCCATGTTTTACAGATGAGGAAACTGAGGCTTAGAGAAGTCCTGAGGTAGACTTGCCCAAGGTCACTACTAGCAGTAGCCAAGCTGGGAGAAGAACCCAGCGCCCCTGCTTCCAGCTATACCACAGCCACCTCTCCCAGCTATGTCCCCCGATGAAGTAACAGAAGCACTAGGAAATAAGCAGAGTTAAAATGACGGTGGTCCACCACTACCTTTGGTGGGCCCCGTATTCTGTGCTGCACCAATGGGCTGTCATTCTCCATCGCCTACTGTTCCCTCTTCTCTCTTTGCCTCTTTCCCCCTCTTGACAGAGAAAGAAGCAAGAGGGTCTCCAAGGAATCGCAACTACAGAAGAAATTTATTTTGTGAGACACCAGGAAAAGGAAGAGGCAGGCAAGGTGGTACCAGGGCGGGGAGGCAGATGGATGCGGTGCCTGAAAAGCATGTCCTCAACAATTTCTTCTGCAGTTGTTGCCCAGGATGGAGTGATGGAAAATGGTGAGACAGCGTGACAGAGGGACAGCACAGGGCACCGCCAGACAGCCTCACAGCAAGGGAAGGAAGCCAGCTTTTCCCCTTGACCTCTAGGTTTGTTTCCATTGACAAGATGGAATTTTAAAAAATTAAATGGGAAAAAGGAGTATACAGAGAAGCCGGAGAGATGACAGGCACTTAAGGCATAACTGTTTTCAAATGCTTATTTATTTCTGGCCCGAATGGAGATTTCTCACTTCAAAACCTCAACACAAAAGCTTTAAAAGGAACCCCAAAACTCGAAAATGCCTAGCTTTATAGGGGCAATTCTGTGAAATTAAATTAATCCTTCTCTTTATTTCATTCTTAATTCCTTTGCCTTCATTTCTCTACACCTCTTTTGACACTTTTTGTGTTTTAGATCCAATTAAGTTTGAAAACAGACCCCAACGAATATCTTAAAGTACTTTTTAGGGTTTCTTTTTATTTTTAAAATGAACTACATTTGAAAACAATTAAGTGCCCTTCTTATAACACATAATTAACAAGGTAAGAAAGTTGTGAAGGAAATTGAGAAGTCTTTATTTGACTTATTTTAATCAAAATTTCCACTTCCAGTGAATACACATTCTCTTAAAGGTCCGCAGGTGAACCACACGCAATGTCTTAAGACTTGTTATTGACTAGAAAATAAAGTCAGTCCTAACATACAATAATTAAAATAGAAATACTAGCTCCCTACATTAATCCCATTTTATAGAATATTTTGCGGTGTCTTTAACTGAACAACAAAACTTAAGTCTCTTGAATTAGAAACCAAAGATTATATTCCTTGACTGTGGAAATAAAAGCGCAAACTTCTCATAGCTCTCTACAACTTCATTAACAGCTTCATGAGCACGCCCCTAGCATTACTTACTTTATGAGGGCAAGCTATTGTTCTTGGAGCATCATCTTCTTTAATTTTTCTTGGCTTCATTCTTATCAAAACAAAAGAGAGGAGAGAGAGAGATTTGTAGGAGTGGATCCACTCAGCGGGCATTAAGTCACGCAGCCTGCAGCACTCTCCTTCCGCACTCGGAACTGATGCTCCGGGAGGAGAGGGCCAGGGGCTGCGAGGTGCTCTTCCAGCTTCCCAGACAAGGACGCCCGGGCTCAGAGCCAAGAAGCTGGTGCAGCTCAGACTGGCACAGTGGTCTGTGGGATTCAGATAGCTGTTCTTTCCTCTAACCCCTCTGAAAAAATATAAAGATCAACTTTGTCCAGACAACCACTGCTCAGGGCCCTAGTGGGAGGCAGGGCCAGGAACCCAAGAACAGCCGCTGCAATGACAAAGGTACCTAACAAAAGGGGATGGTGGTCATGGAGTGTCTCGAAACACACACCTCTCTCTATACGACTGCTCACACACACTCACACAATGGGTCCACTTCATACTGGTATGAATGATCTTTAAGATGCATCACTTTTCAAAAGTGCTTAGTCCTTTTGAAACAATTCTTTATATTAAAAGTATCACCTAGTTCTCAAAAATGCCATCCAGGCCTGTGATCCCTGTTGCTCAAGACACTGAGGAAGGAGAATCTAAATTTCGGGCCAGCGTGGGCAACTCGAGACTCTATTAAAAAGAAAGCCCTCGGAGGAAACAGCAAAAGTCAGCATGGTTACTGCTGAGGGCCAGCAGACAGGCAGCACACTGCGGGACTAGGACGCTTTGCTTCTACCTGCTATTTCTGCTTGGGGGAGAGACCACAGTCACCTATCTGACCCTGTTTCTGCTGGTGCTGGAAGCTCGCCTAGTGCAAATGCCTGGCCTAGGGAAGCCCTGTGTGAGACTCCACTCCAGGCAGTTTGCTAACCTGCTCCTTCTCCCACTGAACATCATCAGTACTTTCTCTCCAAATGGTCCCTTCAGTATGTGTTTAGCAAGAGGGGTCTACACAATTAAAAGTTGCTGAGGGGGGGGAGACATTTGAATTTCTGTAATGGACTTTGTTTTGGTTCCTGGTTCTGCCATCCTATACCCATCCATAGGGTTCCTATTTACTAAACAAGTCAGTAGTCCCTGAACAGTAAAAGCTGAATTTACCCCCCCCCACCCCGAGACAGTCTTGCTCTGTAGTTCAGGCTGGCCCTGAGCTCACTATATAGCCCAGGCAAGCCTCTAGCTCAACAATCCTCCTGCCTCTGCCTCCTGAGTGCTGGGATGACAGGCGTGAGCCACCACACCCTGAGCTGCGGTATGTGGAACTGACTGCTGGTGGGCGAGTCACTATGCCTGGTATTATTGTATGTGGTTACCAGGATTAGACCCAGGACCTTGCGCTTGCTAGGCAGGCGCCGGAACAACTGAGCATAATCTCTGGCCCACCATTACCCTTTTATTAATTCAAAAGTTATTTCTGTTACACTTCAGTTTGCAAAGGCCCTGACAATATTGTCTTTATCCTGGGTCCATAAACTATGAAACCTGAGTTTGTTCAAGATTATATAAACCTGGTGGCACCAGCCTGCAATCCCAGCACCTTGGGGAGCCAAGGCAAAAGAATCACAGGTTGAAGTCCAACCTGGGCACCTTAGTGTGTCAAAACATAAAATGAAAAGGTCTGCAGATAAAGCTCACTGTGAAGACTCTGGGTTCCATCCTCAGTAACAGGAAAAAAAACTTGCACACATTTCACTTTAAATTCTCTGGGAACATTTCCAGTGTAATACATTCTCCCATCTTGACTCCTACACCCTCATTCTTTCTCTTAGTTGTTTAAAGGGCTCTGATGAGCCTTGGCTATCTTCAACACTGGTAAATCCTTGGGAACTAAGCTCACAGGCTGGATATGAGTTTGTGTCACTGCGCCACCTGGAGGTGAGATCAGTCAAAACAACCATGACTCCTGAAACAGTTCCATGTAAGTATTAATATGCACACTTTTTCTGATACCAGGAATTGAACTCGGGACCTTGCGCTTACCAGGCAGGCATGGAACCACCGAGCTACATCCCCAGTATTAACCATTTTTAAACACTATGGTCCAACCTTCCCACTAAAGAAAGTTTACAATTCCACCTAAATGCTATGTGAATTGTGAACACATAATTGTGTTTTCTCCAATTTGTAGAACGATACATATGTAGGAGGGGATGAATTTACTGTATGCGAATTACCTCAATAAATCTGACTTAGAAAAGGTCCTCAGTGTTTACGTAAGATTTATTTCTAGAAACTTTAAAATAATTTCAAATACGTACAAGACTGCAGTCCCATGTATCATTTACACAATTCTGGAGGCTCTGTTGAGATTTTTTTCCTTAAATACCACTTTTTAAAATGTATGTTGGTATTTAAAAGTCTAATTCATTTTAGAATTTAAAATCCATTTCTTTGGACAAACATCCATGAACCCAAGGAGTTCACAGGAGACCTAACTGCAGACACCCTTAAGACTCCTGGGTACATGTCCTTCACTCACAGAATGGTCATTTTCCCCAAAAAGGGACACTCAGGTTGAAAGTGTCAGTGCGCGAGGACCGATACCGCTCACTACTGCCTAGGTCAGCCTTCGACCCTCCCAACTACTCAAAAGGGACTCGATTGAGCTCCTATGCCGACCAGGGGACTTCCGGCACCCAGAACAACGAGGACGACAGCACAGGCAGCACGAGTGAGCGAGACGGGATGGGATGTGTGACATGGAGCTGACTCCTACTAGCTGCACGACCTTGAGCAAGCCACGCAACTCCTCAGCCTCGGTTTCTTACTCTGTAAACAGGTGCCATGCTCCCTGCTTAGAGAGCCGTGAGGGTAAGAGATGGCATGTGTAAGGAGTGGGGAACCGACAACTACCATGACGGCTGACAGTGTGTTAAACTGGCCTGGTTACATGCAAGCTCGCTCTGCAGTAAAACCGCCCTGTCAGCTTCCGGGGTGAACGGCTCAGGCAGAATGTAGCCCTTGGCACGAGCTGTGCCCCAGCCCGAAGGCTGGACGCTGGAGCTCCAGCCTGCAGGAACTTCCAGCAATCTAGCCTGACTAACCTACACTGTGCGTGTCCTGGAGGGCAGCAGGGTTTCCTAACGGGAACATACCCCTCCCCTCACCACCAGCTCAGGCAGCCCTGAGCCTGGCACCCCCAATCCAAACCTGCACCGGCCAGGACTCATTCCTGTGACCGGTACAATCTGCACACACCACCCATCACCCCTTCTTCAAGCAAAAATTGTAGACAACTCTAATAATGTAGACATTAAGTAAATAGGACACCTTTGTGTGATGGCTACTTTTCATTTCCATGATCACATTTTCTTTGCTTAAAAACTACCTTAATTCTACAAAAATCTCAGGTCGGGTAGTGATGCAGAGTAACACAACTTGGGACTGGCCTAGCCACTCTCTGTGGTCGCCTTCCTAAGACAGGCTTTCAAAAGGAGCCAATGCCTGAGACGTCCTCGGGTGAATTAAGCGCAGCTGGTCTGCATCCCTCAAGACAGAGGCGGGGAGGGCAGCCAGCACTCCACCGTGAGGAGCAGAGGAGGGGAAGGGGCCGCAGGACCGGCCGGGGCCTCTAGGGGGAAAATGCAGCCTGAACTCGGAGCCTCTTCAGTGCTCAGCCGGTCGCCTCTTCTGGGGCCTCCAGAATCCCATTCAGCTGTTATACACATTCTCAAGATGTGAAGCCCAGGGACGAGAGGCCCAGGCTCAGGCATCTCACCGCCGCCAGCATCAGCCACTCTGTTTCCAGGTGAGTCTTCACAGCGCACTGTGCGGAGTGGGGCTGAGCGAGTCCTACCTTCCACCCACCTCACTGTCCAGCCCCCGCACCCTCATCTTTACCACCTGCCACGAAATGAAATCTTCAATCTTTTTGGTGGTGTTGGGGTTCAAACCCAAGGCTTTACCATGTCAGGCAAGTGCTCTGCCACTGAGCTACGTTCCCAGCCCCAAAGAAATCTTTAATGGTTGATCATAAAGGAAAGTAACAGTTATGACTATGCAAGTGCTCACAGCTGCTGGACCAAACTTCCAGCTCTCCCACTTGCAGCCGCAAGCACCAGACTTCCTAGACTCAGGCCCTGGAGTCCACCTTCCACAGAGCCAGAAAACGGCCCTGTAGCCCTTTCCGGGGCTTCTCACTCACTGCCTTCTGTGTTCCCTACACCACAAGCTTCTTACTTGTTCTCCTCACTGCTAAGGAGTCACTTTTCCTGGGGCAGTTCCTTGGTTTTCCTCTTTCCTGCTAGGCAAATGCCCTACCTAGCACTGAGCCACACCCCAGGCCCTGAGGAAACTAAGTCCACTTCACTCAGGCTTCTTGTACTGAAGTCTTCTTCCTGATGTTCACTCTCACTTTGCTGTGGTGCATCTGAAAGAAGTGTACCCAGCTGGGTACTGCGGCAAACACCTGTAATCCCGCTACCTGGGAGGCTGAGGCAGGAGAATAAAGTGCATGAGCCCAGCCTGGGCAGTAAAGTTCTATCTCAAAAACAACCAAAAAAACCCCATATACCATATGTATGTATATGGGCTGGGGATATAGCTCACTTGCCCAGGATATGCAAGGCCTGTGTTCAATCCCCAGTGCCACAAAGCAACATTTTAATTATTACTTGGCATACCAGGATTGAACTCAGGACTTTGTACTTACAAGATGGGCAGTGGCACCGCTGAGCTAAACCCCTGGCCCATGTTATTATTATTATTATTTTTTTTTTTTTTTTTTGGAGACAGGGTCTCGCTTTGTAGGTCGGGCTGGCTCTGAGCTCACTATGAAGCCCAGGCAAGCCTCGAACTCAGCAATCCTCCTGTCTCTGCCTCCCAGAGTGCTGGGATTACAGGCGTGAGTCACCACGCCCGGCACTGTGGTATGTGGTATTGATTGCTGGTGGGCGTGAGTCACCATGCCCAGCATTGTATGTGGTTACTGGGGATGGAACTCAGGACCTTGCACTTGCGAGGCAGGCGCCGGAACCACTGAGCTAATCCTCCGGCCCCCATGTTATTATTTTTGAAACAGGGTCTCCCTATGTAGTGCACAGTGGCCCATGTTGGGCTCAAACTCCTAATAATCCTCCTGCCTCATCCTCTCTTATGCTAGGATTCAAGGTGCACTATCAAACCCAGCTCCCACGAGAAGGCTCTTGGGAAGTCCTGAGGCAGAGAGGGCAGGTCACTTCTGCGTGCCCCACACAGCTGCTCTTTTGGTCAGAGAAGTGGGGGTGGGGGCAGCAAGCACAGGCTGTCCTGGTTCTACAGGGTGACTGAAAAATGTCAGTCACTGACACATAAGAATCAGTACCAGGGCCGGAGGGTTAGCTCAGTGGTTCCGGCGCCTGCCTCACATGCGCAAGGTCCTGAGTTCGATCCCCGGTAACCACATATAATGCTGGCTGTAGAGACACGCCCACCAACAATCAACACCGCATACCACAATGCCAGATGTGGTGGCTCACGCCTGTCATCCCAGCACTTGGGAGGTAGAGATAGGAGGATTGAGTTCGCGGCGGCTTGCCTGGGCACCATAGTGAGCTCAGGGCCAGCCTGAACTACAAAGCGAGACCCTGTCTCAAAAAGCAAAAAAAAAAAGAATCAGTATCACTCGCTGGCCAAGGATTTCTCAGCACATAAGCAAGGAGATTTTACTTCTCCCTCTCCTGATGCAGGAAACACCTTCCCTGTCTGTCTCCAAGCAGCACTTGTGAGCCCCCTCCTTCCAGTGATGCTCCTATTCTTACGGCTTCCTCTGACTCTGTATACACATTTCTGCATCCCTTTCAATCCTAGGGTCTAAAACCAAATACTGCCAGAACTCCAACCAGAACCTTTTTTGGGGGGGAGACAGTCTTGCTTGAAATGCAGGCTGGCCTCAAACTCACAGTGTTCTTTCTGCCTCAGCCTCCTGAGTGCTGGGATTACAGCATGCACCATGCCTGGCCAGAACCTTCTAGTTTTCCTGGTCACTCAAGGATGGAAAGTGTGCATCAACTTTAATTCTCAACCTTTTTGCTTTCCTGCCCATCCCCCCAACAAAAGCTGATGTGCTCCTAAATTACTGTCTCTTGTCATTTCTACATTTATTCCCTTACTGCCTCACTGCTGCAATTCCAGCTGACCTGGCTCATGTCCTGGCTGTAGCTACACCAATCCAGCCTAACACAATTACAAAGTGAGTTCCTCAGTCAAGAGGTTATTCCCCAGCCCCTCCTCCTCTTCACACATGCCAGGCAAATGCTCTAACACTGAGTTGGAGTTACAACGCCAGTCCCTTTCACTCTTTTTTTGTTGAGACAGGGTCTCGCTTTGCAGTTCAGGCTGGCTCTGAGCTATGTAGCCCAGGCAAGCCTCGAACTCAGCAATCCTCCTGCCTCTGCCTCCCGAGTGGTGGGATCACAGCCGTGAGCCACCATGCCTGGCACTGTAGTATGTGGTTACTGGGGATTGAACCAGGGACCTTGTGCTTGCTAGGCAGACACCAGAAGCACTAGCTAAATCTCCAGCCTCTCGTTCACTCTTTTAAGGCAAGGTCTCAGTAAATTGCTCTGGCTGGGCTTGCACTTACGAACCTCTCACCTCAGCCTCCCAAGTAGCTGGGATTCCAGGCAAGTACCACCATGCCTGATCAAACTATTTATTGCCTACTAAAAATTGGCCACATAATTTGGGCCAGCATTCACAAACATCTATGACCAGCTTCCATTTCCCTAAAGGACCCTGGTTCTAGGCAAGACTGTGCAATGAGTATATGCTTTTCTACTTTGCTGTTTTGTTCTAGGCCCATTGTGGAACCCACATACCACCTCTACCTATTGAAAACTACCTGCCAAGCTTTTTTTTTTTTTTTTTTTTGGGAGACAGGGTCTCGCTTTGTAGTTCAGGCTGGCCCAGAGCTCACTAGGTAGCCCAGGCAAGCCTCAAACTCACAGCAATTTCTTGCCTCCTGAGTGCTGGAATTACAGACGTGAGCCACCACACCTGGCATTGCTGTTTGTGGTTATGGGCATTGAACCAGGGACCTTGCACTTGCTGGGCAGGTGTTGAATCCACCAAGTTAAATCTCTGGCCCCTACCCTCCAAACTTTAACTTCTCTGTCCAAGTATCCTCACTAAATTATGAGCCAGTATCAGCTAATTTTAAGTAAACAGAACAATATTAAATTAAACATCTGCACCACACCTCATTCAATATATCCCAAAAGTACAAGTTCTCTCTGTAACCTACAACATTTATCTGGAGTGTTTTAAGGGAAGGGCAGTTAATACTCAATCCATGTAATTGTCTTTGAAATACAAAAGGCAACAAAAGCTGGGACAGACATTAACTATCATTAACAAAAGCACAGGCTTTATGGTCACAGAGCCATGATATATCAGAAATACATTAATGTAGCCAGGCACGGTGCACACATCTGTAACCCCAGCTCCCAGTAGAGTGAGGCAGGGGCATAGCTGCGAGTTCAAGGCCAGCCTGAACTACATAGTGAGACCCTGTCTCTCCCGAAAAAACACATCTATTCCCCAGAGCTGCAGTTTCACGGTGGGGGGGGGGGGGGCTCCTTTCCAAAACATAACTGGGAAACTGAGGCTGCAGATGGCAGGAATTCCCAACTCTATTCTCATTGAGGCAGGAAGAGGAAACCAGGCCGTTCCAGCTCCTTCCTATCTGCTCTCTTCAGCAAAGAAAGAACAAAGGGGACCACTTCATGTAGGCACAGGATCCCCAAGGCTTCTTCCTCCAACCCTTGCACCCATTTCTTGGGTTCTTTCAGTCTCTGTTCACCCTCTTCTTCTCTAGAGTTTGTTTCATGAATTCCATTTTATTTAAAATCACACATCTTTGTGTGATTATTTTTCTGTTCTTATAATAAGTGCAAAAGAGTACTCAAAAAGTAAAATAGGACAAAAGCAGCAAAGACTACTGTAGGAGCCCAGCTTGCTCTAGGCAGAACATCCAGTGGGTTTACATCCCCCTGACCAGGCAGTCCCAGGGCTCTGGCCATAATCTGCCCTCTTCCAGTCTTACCAGCTTCAATCAACCAAGCAGCAGGAGTTTAACTAAGGTGCCCCTCCCTCCCAGGGCCAGCTGGACAACTTAGGGTGAGCCCTGTCTCCTATAGCCTGGGGGGACAATACGGTCAAGCTTAGAAGGGAGCCCAAGAGGCCTGAGGCAGGGTACAGATCTCTATCACTACACAAACAGTGCAGTTTTTATTTACTTCCCCAAGAATGCCAGTTATGAAATTAAGAGTATTTGCCTCACTTTACTGCCTGCAAGGTTCCAAAATGCAGCCACTCCAATTAATAGCAGTTACTACTAAAAGTGCAACCATTTTTATTTTCACAAGTTTCTATAGAGAGAATACAAACCACCACCGTGACTTGGGCACAGGAAAACACAGCTGTCAAGACTCAAGCACTTTTTATAATGAAAAGAAAACAAAGCTCTTTAGACTTACCTAGCAAATTCTGCCAGTTGTTTAGGATCTGAGAGGTCAATGCCAGGGATTCCTCCAGGGGGGAGTTTCTTCCCTGTCATGTACTCTGAGTAGTCAGGAGGTGAGTTCTCTCCAATGATTTGCTCTTCAACCACTGTCTCATGGTCAATATCTTTTTTTTCATCTGTAACACATTATGAGATTTTCTTAGCCAAATACACTTTAAAACTAAATACATTTTATTTTATTTTAGCTTTTTTGAGACAGGGTCTCGCTTTGTAGTTCAGGCTGGCCCTGAGCTCACTACACAGCTCAGGCAAGCCTTGAACTCAGCAATACCCCTGCCTCCGCCTCCTGAGTGCTGGGATTACAGGCATGAGCCACCACATCCAGCATTATGGGGTATATGGTTACCAGGGATCGAACTCAGGACCTTGCGCTTGCAAGGCTGGCACTGGAACCATTGAACTAATCCCCAGCTCCAGTAAATACATTTTAAAAGCATACAAAATGCGGTCACTATGCAGGGTCTCATTAAGCAGCCCAGGGTGAGCCCAAACTTGAAGCCATCTTCCTGCCTCAGCCTGCCATATGCTGTGATCATCTTGCCGGCCTCCCTAGCACTGGAGAAGGCTGTTTACAGTCACCACTCCAATTCTCAACCACCATTCTGTCCTAGACCCTTTGAATTCCTGTCTCCGCCCACCTGTCATCACAGCCCTGTCAAATCCCATGGGCATCAGTAGTATCCCCTCCTCCTCTCTGGGCAGCCATGCACATCTTTCCCACCATGCATTCTGGGCCTACCTTGCTACTCTTAACTGGCTAATTTCCAGGTTCCATAGTTTTCCTCCTCCTTTTGAGTTCTGCTTTTTTACACCACACACTTCCTGTTAACTACCAGTTTGGTGATGTGAAGTGAAACCTGGTTTCCCAACTTGCACCTCTCCAGCTACTGAGTTCCTCACTCCTTCCTTTAACATACCACATCTGCCCACCTGCCCTCATTACCTCCACTCAACACAACTCCCACTGAGTCCAACTGTAAGCCCAAGTGTGGGATTAGCCTCTGACCTCCCTGCTGGACAGGGAGATATGTCCGCTCTGATCCTAAGTAACCCCAGACCCTCACTCAAAACTTGCACCTTCTGGGCAAGCCCTGCAGTCCTGTGCTGAGGTCCGGAATCAACTTCATTGCCAACGCCCTCTGGTTCTCCACCAGCCTGCCCGGTGGGGTGGTAGTTTCTCCAAATGCGCTCTTCATTTCCTCTCTCTAAATCCAGCCTCTTCTACAGAGCCTAGCTCCAATCTCTGACACTACAGCCTCAGATTCCAACTTTTTCTGTGAACTTCTATATTATTTCCTGAGAATCAGGCAGGTTCTAAATTGTTCTGCTTTGGAATTCTGTTGGCTTTGCCTCAGAAGCTAAAGTGGATGTGTCAAGTCCAAACACAGACTACTCTGATCCCTAAAGCAAAAAACAGGGCATCATGATCTTCAGTGCTCAAATTTTATGCCTCTGCACCAATATTTTGTTTTGCAAAGGGGAAGAACGTAAGAGTCTTCAAAAGTGTTTACTGGCTTATTCAACTCTTTATATTACCTTACCACCCAGGACAAGGGGAAAAAGAACTCCCATAAAACCAAGACTTTCAATCAAAATGAAAACAAATAAAACCCTACGATCAGATCAAGTTCCCTCCCAAAAACCGCATATAGCTCTCTGAAATTGGGAAGCTAGTTTATGCAAAGACAGGTTCACTGGATGTAAGGGATCATTATCAAGCTCCATGACTCTCAGCAACAAAAAGTCTAGAAACAACAATTTAAAACTTAACAGATTCTCTACTTTTGCCACTTTTATTTCAGAAAATACACTTCATTACAAGAAATCACAGATCAGCAGGTGATGTTTTATTGAAGGTTTATGCATAAGCACTATCTTAATTACTGCTTGTGTCATCTTAAGAAGTCAGTGTTCTTTCAATTTCGCTTTACAGAGGAGAAAGCAGAGGTCCGGAGAGGTTAAGTAACCCTGCTGGGGTTAACTGCCCAGGCAGCAAGGGGCAGATGTAACCCAAAGACCTGTGTGTCTAATGTAGTGTGTGTGGCTGCCTCTGGTTAGGAAGTAGAAAGAACACGAGGCTACCATCCATCTATAGATGCAGACTATCCATGTACAGATGGGTAAAGCAGTCTAAGTGCAAACTAGCAGGACACACTGACTGAAGTGCCTTGGAATCACTAGCTACAAAGGGGGGGTCTCACACTGTCACCAGACACTTCCAGTTCATTCCCTTCCACCAGCCAACCAGTCCCATGCCCTTTTCATCTTCCAGTCTCTTGAAGCTAGGCACAACTGCCACCACCTTCAAGCGGTAGCCAGCCACACAGGTGAGTAAAAAAAGCTACTTTTCTTCACTGACAATTTATATTTCTAAAAATTTTCTGAGTTGATGGTACTGAGGATTGAACCCAGGGCCTTTGCACTTGGCTACATTTCTGGCCCTTTTAAAAAAAACAATTCTGAGATAGAATTTTGCAGTGCCCAAACTAGATTCAAACATCCAGTCCTGTCTCTGCCTTCCAGAATGCTAGGGTTACAAGCAGCACCAGCACTTTCACTCAAACAACTGATACTTCAGATATGATAATCACAAAGTAAAGAGCAGCAAATACCCAAAACAAACTATTGATAAAGATAATTTAGTCTTTCTAGCTCTATTACAAAAATCCCACAGACTAGGAGGCTTTGGTCACAGTAACTTTTCATAGTTAGGAAGCCGAGAACAAAGTACCAGCACAGTTTCTATCCTGCTGAGGACCCCACTACCTGACTCTTGATCTCTCTATGATGTAGAATGTGAGGATCCCAGGCCAGATTAAACCAGGACTAGCTCAACACCTATTGAACAAAAGCCTCCTCAACTCCCGACACTATTCTAGGCACCGGAAACAACAGCAGAAACAGGACCACTTCTGACCTCATGGAGCTCATGACCTGGAGAAGGAAGAAAAGTAAGGAAACACTCTGAGGTTTAGTTCTTGTTACAACATCAAGAACCCAGAGGACCTAGATAGAACACAGGGGCAGCTAGGGATTCAGCCAGTGGTGGGGTTGAGTCCCAGCACTGCAAACAACAGAGCACAAAATTAATGAAGTAAACCTGAAGCAGAGGCTGAGAAGATTTCTGACCTTTATCAGGTTGGCAAATGCAGCCAACAGTATGAATCTGGACTACCGTCTTTTCCTCACTTGCCACCCTGAACTCTCTATGTAGACCAGAATGGCCTTGAACTTGCCTCCTCTGCCTCAGCCTGGCTCCCAGCTACTCTCTTCTGACAAATTACTATCTAAAATAAAGACCTCACACACACACTATCAAATAAATGGGCAAATGAATTTAATAGACACTTTAGGGAAATTCAAAGCAAAGCTTCACTGAGATCCCATCTTACCCAGTAAGAATAAAAATAGTAAATGCTACTGAGGGTGGGAGAGAGGTGGCCTATGGGAACCAGTATGGAGGTTCCTCAAAACTAAACAAAGGACTACCATATGACCCAGATACACTATTCCTTGCACATATCTACACATAAGTTAAGCTAGTGTGCATTTACTGCCAAGATAATGGAACCAGCTTAGGTGCCCACCAACAGATGAATGGATAAATATACATACACAGTGGCATACTACTCAAGCCATAAAGAATAAAAGTTACAGAAGATAAAAGCCAGACTTTCAAAGTACTGGATGTACTCCTTACAACGTGAAGTGTAACTCTTATTTTACTACAACTCAGATGCTGACCACAATTTTCATTTTAAGGATATTTTCTGAGTTGTTGCTGTTGTTGTGGGGGGGGGGGGGTTTGCAAGTCTGTAATCCCAGCACTTGGGAGGCCAGACAGGTGGATCACTGAATTCAAGGACAGCCTGGGCTACATAGTGAGCTCAAGACCAGCCTGGACTATACAGAAGCCCTGTCTCATAAAACTAAAGACAATTTTGGGCCGGAGGATTGGTCAGTGGTTCCGGCGCCTGCCTTGCAAATGCAAGGTCCTGAGTTCGATCCCTGGAAAACAAATACAATGCTGGGTGTGGAGGCTCACGCCTGTCATCCCAGCACTTGGGAGGCAGAGACAGGAGGATTGCTGAGTTCAAGGCTTGCCTAGGCTACATAGTGAGCTCAGAGCCAGCCCGAACTACAAAGCGAGACCCTGTCTCAAAAAAAACCAAACCAAAACAAAACAAAACCCTAAAGACAATTTTTTGAGTTGTCCTAGTATTAAATGTCTCTAAGTAGAGTAAGCATTACCAGATTGTGACAGATATGCCAATACCTTAATTGTAGTAATCAATCTGCAATATCTGTATATCTCAAAACATGTTATAAACCCTAACTTAAATACATGTAATGTTATTCAATTATACTTGAAAAACTTTTTTTTTTTTTTTTTTTTTTGCTTTTTGGAGACAGGGTCTTGCTTTGTAGTTCAGGCTGGCCCTGAGCTCACTATGGTGCCCAGGCAAGCTGCCGCAAACTCAGCAATCCTCCCGTCTCTGCCTCCCAAGTGCTGGGATTACAGGCGTGAGCCACCACGCCCAGCATTATATGTGGTAACCGGGGATCGAACTCAGGTCCTTACGCTTGCGAGGCAGGCGCCGGAACCACTGAGCTAACCCTCCGGCCCCCACTTGAAAAACTTTTAAAAAATAATTTCCAGCCAGGCCCAGTGGCACATGCTGGTAACCCCAGCACTCAAGAGGCTGAAGCAGGAGGATTAACAAATTAAAGGCTAATATAGACTATATCGCAAGACCCTGTCTCAAAACAACAAAACAACAAACCAAATATACTGTGTGGGCATAGCATATTTTGTTTACCCATTCACCTACCACCAGCCACTTTGGTTCTTTCTCTTTTTCTCTCCACAGTACTGGGGTTTGATCCAAGGGCCCACTAATCTATTTTTCCTGACTTTCAAAATTTTGAGACAGGGCCTTGCTAAAACACCCAGACTGACCTCAGACCTGCAAGCCTAACCACAGCCATCCATGTGCCACTGTGCCAGGCTACACTTGGGTTGTTCCTACCTTTCAGGTATGGCTGCTGTTGCTACTATGCCCCCTGAAGTGCAAATGTACCATCTACTTGCATGAGCAAAGTTGCACTGGAACACAATCCTGCTTGTTTGTGGATGATCTAGGGCTCCTTTCCTATAAGAGGGTGTATAGCTGATTAGCTGCAAGGAAGACAACCCACAAGTACCATCTGGCTCTTTGTTTACAGAAATTCTGGTGACACTTGATGTACAGGATAGATTTTATTTAGAGAGGACAGGATTAAGATGCAGTGATTTTTCTACTGGGAAAACTTCTGGTAGTGAGTTTACTAAACAGGACTTACTATCTACTAACACATTATCAGCAGGTCTTTAAAACAAGGCAGATTTATCTTGGAAAGGAATGAACATGATTA
Source organism: Thryonomys swinderianus (assembly GCA_004025085.1). Taxonomy (NCBI): domain Eukaryota; kingdom Metazoa; phylum Chordata; class Mammalia; order Rodentia; family Thryonomyidae; genus Thryonomys; species Thryonomys swinderianus. The sequence continues at coordinate 20,545 of PVIC010010269.1, read as the reverse complement.
GGTAATGAATCAGGTGGTAAAAGGTTTTGTTGGAGGACAGGGTCACTGGTGCAGTGGACACACAAGTGGGGGCAGAAACCAGCCACAGACATGAGTAGACTGCATTAATTATCAAAGAAAACACAAGAGTAACTACTCCAAGAGCACAAAAAGAGGGAGGGTGTGGAGGTGCAGCACTGGACAGGCTGAGGCTGGAGGATCACTGGGAGGAGTTCAAGGTCAGCCTGGGATATACAGTGGGTTCAAAACTGGCCTGAACCACACAGTGAGACCCTGCCTCAAAACAAACAAACAAGGGCCAGAGGGTTAGCTCAGTGGTTCCGGCGCCTGCCTCGCAAGCGTAAGGACCTGAGTTCGATCCCCGGTTACCACATATAATGCTGGGCGTGGTGGCTCACGCCTGTAATCCCAGCACTCGGGAGGCAGAGACGGGAGGATTGCTGAGTTCGCGGCGGCTTGCCTGGGCACCATAGTGTGCTCAGGGCCAGCCTGAACTACAAAGCAAGACCCTGTCTCAAAAAGCAAAAATAGGGCCAGAGGGTTAGCTCAGTGGTTCCGGCACCTGCCTCGCAAGCGCAAGGTCCTGAGTTCAATCCCCAGTAACCAGATATAATGCTGGGGGTGGAGACACGCCCACCAACAATCAACACCGCACACCACAATGCCAGACGTGCTGGCTCACGCCTGTCATCCCAGCACTCGGGAGGCAGAGACAGGAGGATTTCTGAGTTCGCGGCGGCTTGCCTGGGCACCATAGTGAGCTCAGGGCCAGCCTGAACTATAAAGCGAGACCCTGTCTCAAAAAGTAAAAAGCAAAAAAAAAAAGCAAACAGTACAGAGTGATCAGGCCAGAGATTTAGCTCAGTAGTTCTAGCACCTGCCCAGCAAGTGCAAGGTCCCTGGTTCAATCCCTGGTAACCACAAACAACAATACTGGGCATGGTGTCTCACGCCCACCAGCAATCAGCACCACATACCACAATACAGGCTCACACCTGTCATCCCAGCATGTGGGAGGCAGAGGCAGGAGGATTACTGAGTTCAGGCTTGCTTGGGCTACTTAGTGAGCTCAGGGCCAGACTGAACTACAAAGTCGACACCCTGTCTAACAACAATACTGAAGAATCAAGAATCACTGTAAAGGAGCCTGAAGAAATCTGCCCAGGGGAGAGTGACAAGGAGTTCTACCCAGTGGCTCACAGTGACCTCCGTCTCCCAAGCACAGACAAAGCCAGAGAGTTTGAGTTTGCTTATCACCGTGCCTACACCCCTGAAGAGTGTCAGTGATACAGTGTTCTTGCCTCCACACATCTCTCTTTGACCTAAGTCTGAAATAATTCCTGCGGTTACCTTTTCATTATATAGTCTGCCAAAAACAAATACACTTCAGTAGTTTGCTGTACTAACACATGTCTAGGAGACAATGGCCACTTTGAGTACCTCTTATTATTGTAGAGGCCAAAAGTAACTTTTATTAATTTCACAATGTCTCAATAAATTTAGTATTAAAATATTTATACAACCTTTTCTTTTCCCAATATACTTTTTTGGTGGATTCTGTATTTAAGCTTCATCCTATTACACAGTTATAACATATTCCTTAAAACACAGTGTACTGGGCTGGGGATTTAGCTCAGTGGTTCTGGCGCCTGCCTCGCAAGCACAAGGTCCTGAGTTTGATCCCCAGTAGCCACATACAATGCTGGGCGTGGTGACTCACACCCACCAGCAATCAATACCACATACTACATATCAGCAGTGCTGGGTGTGGTGGCTCACGCCTGTCATCCCAACACTCAGGAGGCGCAGGAGGATTGCTGAGTTTGAGGTTTGCCTGGGCTACATGGTGAGCTGAGGGCTAGCCCTACAAAGCGAGACCCTGTCTCAAAAAAAAAAACATAACAAACAAAAAAAAAACCACAGTGTACTGTACATGGGAACTATTTGGAAAATTCCTTGAGACCAGTACACAGGAACTGTGAACTGAATCATTATTCAACAAACAATAAAACATAAGACAAAAGATACTAACTTCTATTGCCAGAATATAAAAAAACAACCCTATATGGTGGCTTCATTTCCATCAAAACCACACATATATAAAAGCAGATCAAATGTCAGTTTGCTAACATTTAGGGATTCTCATTTATCTTTTTGAAAGAAAGAGGGAAAAAAGAAAAACTTTAAAAAGCTGATGTGGCAGCATAAGCCCCGAGTGAACCGCAGCAAGACCCTCTCTCCAACTGCTGCGCCCACCTCCTCTCCCTCAAAGTTCCACTGCGCGGATTTAAGTAACCAAGGCCAGTGAGAGAGCAAACAGAGTTACTAGAACACAACTAGCAATGCAAATTAAAGCCAGTCTCAGAGTTCTTACTCGGCTGCGTGTGCGGCAGTGCCCTAGATCACACCAGGGTGCCTTGTGCTTTCAGACAAGCTCTCCATCACTGAGCTGAGCCCCAGTGCCTCAGAATTCCTAAAAGGAAAGCCTCAGAAGGAAAGTGACTCACAGGGGTGCAGAGCTAGGCACTGTCTTGTTAGGAACTTCAAGAGCAAACTGTCACTTCATTGACTCCAGTGCTCAACTGACGCCAAAGACGTAAAGCTACAGTGAACCTAAGACTGGGATGTGCAAGCCACAGAGCCCACCTAAGACCGGGATGTGCGAGCAACAGCACCCACTATGACGGGAAGATACCAGCTCCCTCATAAACACTGTTTGCAGATGGTGCTGGCTGGAAGGTGAAGTCGGGGTGCAAACATGGACTGGCCTGCTCCTGCACCCAGCTTTCCTTCCAATTGCCAATGCAATCCTCACTCCCAGTACAACGTGAGGCAGAGCAAGAGATTGAAACCACCCAGTCAGGATGTAACTGAGGTCTACATCCCAGAAAGGCCTGAGCAGTCAGATCTGAGCTCCTGTGCCTCTCATCTGTGTTCCAACTCAGCAAGTCAATGTCCAACAAAAAGCAATTAATAAACCTAACGCTCTGTTCTTTCCAAAAGCTTCATTCTTTGCATGCCAGCAAGAAGCCCCAAGCACCTGCGGGTTAAGGCACACAGAGTATGCTAGCACACACACTAGTTTTCTGTAGCCACTGTGACAATGACTGCCAGCCTGGTAGGCCCACACAACACCAGCTGCCAGGCAGAGTGGTGCACACTTCTAATACCAGCATGTTGGGAGGCTGAAGCAGGAAAGATGGCAAACTCGACCCCAAACTGAGCAACTTACAGAGCTCATCTCAAAATAAGGTGGGCAGAGGATGTAGTAAAGTCCTTGGGCTCAACCTCTGAAGCCCTCACACATAAAACTACCACAAGCTGATGCCCTCAATTACTGTCTGCGTCCTCTTCCTTCCTCTTCAGCGGTCCTTCCCTCCGTCACCCTCTCACAATGACCAGGACACTGCACTTAGGGTCCACCTGTTCCCTGCCAGCTGGGCTACTCCCCCCATCAGCGTCTCTGTCTAATTGCATTCCCAGCTCTAGGAATTAAATCAGGATCTCTGCAGCTACAGAATGGCTGGGAGGTGCTGAGGGAATTTCCAGTAGGTCTCATCCCCAGGTACCACAACCAATCAAAACTGAGTATGGCTCACACCTGTAATCCTAGCACTCAGGAGGCAGAGGCAGGAGGACTGCTGAGTTCAAGGCTTGCCTGGGCTATATAGTGAGCTCAGGGCCAGCCTGAACTGCAAAGCGAGACCCTGTCTCAAAACAAAAAAACTGAATATGATTTCTAAGACACCCTTAACTTACATATGACAGCCATGCTAAATGTACTATACCTCACTGAGTCTTGATTTTCCACCCTACGTTTCATAAGCTCTAAAACTGGGACTTTACTGGACAGATGAGATAAAATAGAATATTCTCCATTGGGCTTTACTGTTCTAAACAACATGGAGCTTTAAGAAAACTACAGTGAGGGGCCGGAGGGTTAGCTCAGTGGTTCCGGCGCCTGCCTCGCAAGCGTAAGGACCTGAGTTCGATCCCCGGTTACC
>PVIC010010269.1:0-16441 GCA_004025085.1 Thryonomys swinderianus | reverse complement strand
AGAAAGAAAAGAAAGCGAGAAACAAGGAAAGAAAAAACTATTATAAGCACATGGAGAACTTTTAACACGGTAAATCTTCAGTTAGGTCACACTTCAAGCTTTGTATCAGGCTTCTGTCAGCTCTAAGGCAACACTGAAATCTGACACCACACTGGCTAAAAGAAATCTCATTTTTTAACAATGATGTGGAGCATTATTGCCACTCGGGGGCCTCTTCATGTACACAGCAGCCTTTCTGTTTTGCCTTTGTGATGGTGGGGATCAATACAAGGGCTCCAACACTGGGCCAAACACGTCCAGGCCCAAAGCTGCTCACTTTTTAATTTAGTCCAATGAAAAGGTTCCCACCCAAAATGTTTTTCCACATACCGGTATCAGATAAAGACAATACAATTTCTGTTTTCATCTTGATTACCAAGAAAAGTTCAGGAGGGTGGGCCCTATGTTTCCTTTCTGTTTGTGACCTTGATTTTCCATTTTTTACCAATTTGCCTATGTATATATGTGCACATGGGCTAGATTTTATTTCTCCACACCTTTCACACTAACACATTAACTTTGCTGCAGCAATTCTGTTACTTCTGGCAAAATAAACATTACTTACTCCCCACTACTGTCACCTACACCTTTACAAAAAGGGGAGAATGCTCAATTTTTGGGACTCACAGGCAAGAGGTAAAAACCACACATGATCTCCCAGGCATGGGGTAGTGCATGCTTGTAATCTCAGCATTTAGGAGGCTGAAACAGGAGGATCACTGTGAGTTTGAGGCCAGCCAGAGCTACACAATGAGTTAAAGGCTGGTCTCAAAAACAATACATAAGGCTCGGGAGGCAGAGACAGGAGGATTGCTGAGTTCGCGGCGGCTTGCCTGGGCACCATAGTGAGCTCAGGGCCAGCCTGAACTACAAAGCGAAACCCTGTCTCAAAAATCAAAAAACAAACAAACAAACAAAACAAAACAAAAAAAAACAATACATAAGGGCCAGAGATTTAGCTCAGTGGTTCTGACGCCTGCCTAGCAAGTGCAAGGCCCCTGGTTCAATCTCCTATAAGCAGGTACAACAATACCGGGCATGATGACTCATCCCCACCAGCAATCAGTACCACACACCACAATGCTGGGCGTGGTCGCTCACACCTATCCCAGCACTCAGGAGGCAGAGGCAGGAAGACTGCTGAGATTCAAGGCTTGCCTGGGCTACAGAGTGTGCTCAAGGCCAGCCTTAACTACAAAGTAAGACCCTGTCTCAAAAACAACAATAAAAAAGTACATAAACAAACAAAAAACACCAGATATGACCCTGTCTCAAAAACAACAAAAAAGTATATAAAACAAACAAACAAAAAACACCAGATATGACCTCGAGAAAAAGATGGCATCATATACAAGACATCAAACTCTAAGGCTTTGAAGAACTAAAGCCTCAGAAATTTCAGGCAACTGTCTAAAACAGCATAATACAGCGAGTGCAGTATCTAGCATTTTCACCCAAATTGACTTTTGGAGTCTATTTTTCCTCAAATGATCTTCTTCACTCTCCCCATGCTTCATACTCCTGTTCTATTTATAATGGAATAAACCAGAATAGTACATGTGCAATTTTGCTGGCACGGTGGCTCACACCTGTAATCCCAACACTCTGGAGGCAGAGGCAGGAGGATAGTTCCAGGCTAATCTGGGCTGCATAGTGAGCTCACAGCCAGCCTGAACTACAAAGTGAGACCCTATAAACAAACAAATAAAATTAGTGCATGAGTGTAGCACATAGGGCTCTGACACTCCTTGCGTGGAGCCGGTACACACAACATGTCTTGAGCTGTTTTCACCCCTACTCCCCAATCTCTTGGTCTTCCCCTAGAAAGATCTCCCTACTTCCTATTACCTTTTATTTTGCTCTTCATTTCTATTTTGGATTTGTCACATGAGAAACCAAGTGATACTTAAGCATGTATGATTTATTAGAATGGTATTTTGTTTGTTTGTTTTTGTTTTTTTTGACACAGGGTCTTGCTTTGTATTTGTAGTTCAGGCTGGCCCTGAGCTCACTATGGAGCCCAGGCAAGCCTCGAACTCAGCAATCCTCCTGTCTCTGCCTCCTGAGTGCTGGGATTACAGGGCTTGAGCCACCACGCCCGGCTGGTATTTTGGTATATGTCGAGATTCTACCTTCTGGTACAACCCATTCATTCAATTATTTACCAAGAGCACTCTTCCAATCCAAGGCTCTCCTAGATGAGGAGGCCAGACAAGCAAGACAGCTCCCCTCCCTTCACAGCAGCAGCAGCAGCCCCTCACCTACTCTGTGATTCTATTTGAGAGGAATTAACTTGCACACCAACCATTAACGCTAAATTGTGACCATGTATGTCGTCCTACTGTTTAACTGCCTCAGAAACCACCATGAAAAGCTGATGATTATTAAGGTGTTGCTGGAGGTCTAGGATGTGGCTCAGTGGTGGGCACTCACTGCACCCGGCCCTGGGCTCAATCCTGAGCTTGGGCAGAAACAAAGGGAGGACAGCAGGAAGGTGAGGGAGGGAAGAAGGAACACACTGCTTCCTGTTATCACACAGTGACTTGACTTGTACAGCAGGACTGCTTTGCTATAGATTGAAAATGGGAACTGGAGACAGTTGTGGTGGCACACACCCGCAATCGCAGCACTCAGAAGGTGGAGGCAAGAGGATCACCATTCAACGCTATCTAGACTGGGCTCAAGGTCAGCCTGAACTACAAAGTAAGATCCTGCTGATCAAAGAACACTAATAATCATGGGAGGCTATGAAGCTTAGTGATGCATATTTATCATCAATATGAAAAAAATAATTGAAAATGACTTCTCAGGCCCCCCTACTTGAACAACCCATTTTACAAAAAAACTAACATCAGAAGACAGGACAGGCCATGGTCATCCACTTCAGTCAATGTCCTCTCGGAGAACACAGACCTTGCAATGATTATGAGTCCTCGAAACCACCAGGCTGTGAGTGAGGTGTGGGGCTTGGGGGAGAGCTTGGCATGCACAGGGCCCAGGGTTCCACGGCCTAACACGGCACAGCTAAACACAGGGTCTGCTAGTACGGCACACTTACAACTAGGGAGTGCTCTTCCTTGTGTAATGTGAAGTCTACTTCACAGAATAGCATCCAACATCTTCCTGCTTCTTCAAGTCATGTTTCAGATGCCAAATTTTAAAAATATAAGGTATAATGGACAGGCATTATACCTTATATAGGTGGTACAAGTATAATCCCACCCAAAGCAGGAGAATCACTTAAATTCAAACCCAGCCCAAAGGACAATGTAAGAACTTGTCTCACTGCAGCCTGCTATCCCACTGGGATACTTTGGGAGGTCAAAGTAGGAAGTATCATAGGCTCTATCTAGTCCAGGGCAACTTAGTGAGATGAGACACTGTCTCAAAATCTAAAAGCACACCCAGGGACGTAGCTTAGTGTGACAGTCTTCAGATCAATCCTCAGCACTAAAGAGAAAAAAAGTAATGTTCATTGTACGAAGTGTTTAACTTGTTAGAACCTCTAAGTTCCTCAACTTTAAGAATAACCATGCCTGCAAAACAGACTTCAAAAGCAAACAAATTCCTTTTGTAAATAATCAGGAGTGCCAAGAGTGTTTTGCTATTTTTTAAAATTTACTATTTTCCAAAAGCCTAATAAGTGGGAGAAGCTTTGACTTCCTTCTGATTCAGATACCCCTTAGGACAAGATGGCTCTCCCCAGCTCAAAGGACAGGAAAGGTCAGTAATAGGAGGCCTCAAGGCACAGGAACGCAGCCAGCTAAGGTTCCCGGCATCAGGTCAGGACTCAGGGTCTGAGACTGAGGCTAAGGCTGCTCCATGTAGGTCAGGCAGAAGGTAGGGTTCCTTGGGAGGGCTTTTTTGGGCATCACTCCATGGAAATTTACCATTAGGGTAAATCTAGATCTATACTTGGCGATAAACTGCATAGTAAAGGAAGAGATAAGATACCCAGAGAAATAGCATATGGTCAGCATTGTAATTTTTGGCAAACCTTAATTCTTTGAATGCATAAAATGGAGAAATTTTAAATAATTTTGACTTCCTTACAATTTATTGATTTAAAAATCAGTGGTTTTTAGGGGAATGGGAAAAAATGAGAAGTTATCTCATATACTGGTACAAATTCTCAATGTTGACTGTGATAATGATGTGTGTATAAAATGTATCTAATCACAATAAAAAAATTAAAAATAAACAAAATCAATAGTTTTGTGGCCCTGGATGTTCTGCTCGATCTAGACAAGTAGATACTTCTACACTCAGTCTTACTAGAGATAATTTAAATCCTCAGTTTGTATCACTACCTCCCTGATTCAGCCCAAAGGTTTATTTAAGTGTTGGTTTATGAGCCCTATCGTCAAAAGGCACAGCCATTCCTAGCCTAGGAAAAACTCACAATACTGTGCTCTTAATCTGCTAACATTGAAACACTCATGGTTACATGTAAGGGAGGGAAAAAACCTTAAGCACTGAGGTTACTGTACAAAATACAACTCCTTAGGAATATTCAAAACATAGTTCAACTGTAATTAAATACTGAAGCATGTTTAAAGAGCCTCTAATTTTCACATCTGCAAAAGCAGTCCCTAAATGAGGTGCATGCTACAAACCTGAATGAACTCTAAAAACATGTTAACCTAGACACAAAATGCCACATAAAATGCCTGGAGTTGCCAGGCCTAGTGACACAGGCTAGTAACCCCAGCTGGCAGTTAAGGTAGGTGTCTCAAGACGTTTAAGGCCAAGTCTTAGCAACTTAGTGAGACCCTGCCTCAAAAGAGAGACAGATGAGACAGGTGAAAAGGGCTGGGAGTGTAGCTCAGTGCTCTGTGTTCCATCTCCAATTCCCAGTGGGGTTTGGACTGAAACAGTTAAATCTACAGGAAGAAAGTTGGGTGCCAGGGGGCAGGGTACAGGAATAGGAAATGACTGCTAACAGTAGTTTCTTTCTGGGAGATGAAAAAGTTTTGCACTTAGATAGCAGCAATTGTTTTTTGTTTGAGACAAAGGCTCACTATGTGGTTCAGGCCGGCCTTAAACTTAAAGGAATTCTCCTGCCTCAGCCTGGGATTGCGCCACCGTGCCCAGCTCTGACAGTAGGGACTGTTGCACAATCTGGTGATACAGAAAAAGTACTTGAGGGCCAGAGATTTAGTTCTGGTTCCAGCACCTGCCTAGCAAGCAAAAGGTCCTGAGTTCAATCCCAGTACCCACAACACTGGATGTGATGACTCATGCCCACCAGCAATTAGTATCACGCACAACACTTGGGAGGCAGAGACAGGAGGATTGCTGAAATGAAGGTTTACCTGGGCATGGGCTACATAGTGAGCTCAGGGCCAGGCTGAACTACAAAGGGAGACCCTGTCTCGAAAAAAAAAAAAAAAAAGTATTTGACTTCTTTTAAAGAAGGAAAAAGCAGCCGCGAATCACTCAAGTGGTACCGCACCTACTTTGGAAGCACAAGGACTGGAGTTTGATCCCCGATACCACACAAAAATAGAAAGAAAGAAAGAAAGAAAGAAAGAAAGAAAGAAAGAAAGAAAGAAAGAAAGAAAGAAAGAAAGAAAGAGAGAGAGAGAGAGAGAGAAAGAAAGAGAAAGGAAGGAAGGAAGGAAGGAAGAAAAAAGAGAAGGAGGAGGGGGAGGAGAAGAAGAAAAATCAGCAGACCTCTCAAAGGACTTTTTCAATGTAAACCCCTCTATACAGAGCTACCAGGCTCTCTTGATGCTGTTCCACCCAAAAGCAGTCCAGCATAGAGAACTCTGTCACTCTGCTGAGACCAAGACTGCATACAAGCAAGGAGAATCACAAAAATCCAAGTATTTGGTTTCCACAAACACACTGACTCTCACTAAATTGTTGGTGATGTTAACACCTAACTAGAACCTTGAAAATACCCTATGTAAACAAAATTAAATCTTTTTTTTTGTTTGTTTAGGAGACAGCGTCTTGTGTGTAGTTCAGAGTGGCCTTAAACTCACAGCAATCCTCCACTCTGGCAATATACAATTTTTTATTTTTGAGACAGGGTCTCACTTTGTAGTTCAGGCTGGCTCTGAACTTACTACATAGTTCAGGCAACTCAAACTCAGCAATCCTCCTGCCTCTGCCTCCCTAGTGGTGGGATTACAGGCAGGAGCCACCACGCCTGGCTGTACAATTATTTTTTACTTATGATTTCAGGTAAGTCAATCTGGGGCTTAAACATGCTTGTAACCCCAGCACCAGGGAAGCTGAAAGAGAAGATCACTGCAGAGTTCAGAGGCTAGCCTCAACGGCATGCAAGATCCTGTCTCAAACAAAAACCCTGTGGTATGAAAGCTCATTCCTACCTAAATCTAAGAGATTAATTTAATGAACAACAAACTTAGTCCTAGAGCCAAATGAGATCATGGATAAGAAAACAACACAGTGCCCACCACACATCAACAGAAACATATAAAGTCTAGCCTAACAACCAGCTTAGAAGGTCTCGCTTATCACTGTATTATCCCATTTCAGTTCTCAAGATAAACAAACTTCTCAGCACTAGTACTTGACACAGACACAGCTGACCACAAAATACTGAGCTTATCTTTGGTAATAATTCTAACCCACAAGGACAAAGGAATCATTTCCACAAAACACATCTTAATAAAGAAGCATTCTGGGCCAGAGATTTAGCTCAGTGGTTCCGGCGCCTGCCTCGCAAGCGCAAGGTACTGAGTTCGATCCCAGTAACCACATAGAATGCTGGGCGTGGTGACTGACGCCCACCAGCAATCAATACCACATACCACAGTGCCGGGTGTGGTGGCTCACGCCTGTAATCCCAGCACTCGGGAGGCAGAGGCAGGAGGATTGCTGAGTTCGAGGCTTGCCTGGGCTACATAGTGAGCTCAGGGCCAGCCTGAACTACAAATACAAAGCGAGACCCTGTGTCAAAAAAAAGAAGCATTCTGTGTTACTGCCACCAAGTGTTTAGAGCCACGTCCAAGAGTACTCCAGCACAGGTAAAATAAGCCCAAACAGCGGGGTGTAATCCCAGCACCGGGAAGGCTGAGGCAGGAGAATCACCCTGAGTTTGAGACCAATCTAAGCTGGATAGTGAGTTAAGGGTCAGTCTAGACTATAGACATAACAAGACCCTTGTCTCAAAAAGCAAATGAATAAAATAACCCCAGACTGTGTATCTTTGTATCTTGCAATAGTGACTAAATGCAGACTTAACTGTAAATTAACCCACACGAATTAGGCCCCTCAGACTTTCTTCTCTACCTCGCTAACGTGACACACCTCACTTCATCAGGCAACATCATATTCTACCAAGTTTCTGGGTCTGGAAAAGTGGGTCAGCAGTTTGGTAATGTAACAGGCAGAGCATGTAAAATATAAAAATCCAACGTGACCATACCATGAGAAAAAAACGGCGTCACGTGGTAACATACTTTTGCCCTAATATCTAAATCCAAATGGTATCTCGAGTAAATTCCATGTCCAGGCTGGTCTCGAACATGCTATACCTGCTTCAGCCTCCTAGCAACCACGCCCCGCCTAACACTGTTAACACTCAGGAGATCACATCCTATTTTGGGGCTTTACTGGGTCTAAGAGTTTAAGAAGTCGTTTTAAATTATGAAAAAGGGATCCCAACCTCCACATCAAACAGAACTCCCCCGGACGCTGGGTTAACTCGCGAAGGAAGGTCAGGTCTGGGGTTGGAACGTAGCCCTAAGCCCTCGGCGACAACTGCCTCCCGTATCGCAGAGAAAACAAAGATTCCAAGCCCAGGCCGGCGAAAGGCCGTGTTGGAACACGAAACGGGCTTTTTAAAGCCCTTTCCACTGGGAGGCAAAGCCAGAGCCCTTCGCCGGCGCGGCACTCCCAGAACCCCGGCGGCCGCCGTCTGGACGCGCCGCGGCAGCAACAGGGGCGCTGACAGGGCACGGCCCGCCCGGCCAGGCCCGAGGCCGCCCCCCCCGCCCTGGCTTTCGGTGCGTCCGGGGCCGCCAGGCCAGGCGCGGCGCCCCCAGAGGCCGGCGGGAGAACAGCGCGGGCCCTGCGCCGCGTCCCGGCGCGACGCCCCGCCAACGCCCGCCGCGTCCCGCCCGCCCGGCAGCCTGGCGCGGGGCCGGGGCGGCGCGTTCGTGGAGGACTCGCGGAGCCGCGAGGCGCCCCTCCCTCCTTCCCCTCCGCCCCCGCCCCCGCCCCGCCGCGCGGCCCCCCGCGCCAACTACGCCATTGCGGCCTGGCGCGCCCCTCCCCCGCCAGCCGCCGCCGCCATCTTGGGCCCGCCGCCCCCGCCATCTTGGGGCCGCCATACTGGCCCGGGCGGAGAAGATGGCGGCGCCCAGCGCACACATAAAACATGGCTTCCCTTCAAAACAAAAACATCCCGGGCCGCGGCGCGCGGCCGGGGCTCACCTGACGACCACATGGTGACCGAGAACTCGCCCTCCAGGGTCTTGATCTGCACCTGCTTCTGCTCCCACTTCTTGCCGCCCGGGTCGGCGCCGCCGCCGCCCGCCGCGCCGGCCCCGCCGCTCAGGTAGCCCTTCTTGCCGCCCTTCTTGCCGCCGCCCTTCTTGACGCGGCCGCCGCCCGACGACGAGCCGCCGCCGCCACCGCTCTTGCCGGCCGCCGCCACGGTGACCAGCGTCTGCTCGATGTAGTCGTCGTCGCCGCCGGCGGGCGCGGGCACCGGGATGAGGATCTGGTCCTCGAAGCCGTCCTCGGCGCGCAGCCCGTCCGAGTCGTCGCCACCCACCACCTCCTCGCGCGTCTGCACCAGGATCACCTCCTGGTGGTGGTGCACCTGGCTCGGGTCGTCTGTGACCAGCGGCTGCAGCGCGATCATGGGCGGGTGGTGGTGGTGGTGGTGGTGGTGGTGGCCGGCGTGTCCGTGGCCGCCCCCGCCACCGTGGTCGCCGCCGCCGCCGTCCTCATCGTCGTCTTCCTCCTCCTCCTCCTCGCCCACCACGGTGGTCTCGATGGTCTCCACCGGGATAGTCTCCACCTCGATCTCGTGCAGCTCCACGATCTCGGCCGGCATCTCCGAGCCGTCCGTGGCAATGTAGAGGGTGTCGCCCGAGGCCATTGCCGCGGCGGCCTCGGCGCGGGGGCTGCGGGCGGGCGGGCGAGGAGGCGGCCGGCCGTGGGGAAGGAAGGAGAGGGAGGAAGGCGGCGGGCGGGCGGGGGGGGAGGGGGCGGGCGGCGGGGGAAGGGGCGGGCGCGGCGGCCGCGGCGGGGCTTCCCCGCCTCCCGCGCTCGGTGCGCCCCGCGCTCGTCGGCCGCTGCTCGTCCCGTTGCCCGCCTGGCCGCGCCTTGCCTGGCCGCGCCTCGGCCGCCCGCCCTGGCCGCGCCTCCTCCCGCCCTCCGGGCCGGCGCCTGGCTTCCCCCTTCCTCCTGCGCCTCCGCCTCCTTCCACACAAATACCAACTCCTCAACCCGAGCCCAGATCTCGCCGCCGCTGCCGCCGCCACACTCCGCTCGGGCTCGGCCTCGCGAGACTTCCGCTCTGGCCCGGCCCCGCCCCGCCTCGCTCCCACTCGCTCGGCCGCTCTCTTGCTCCTCCCCCGCTGCCAATCCCGTGGTCCCGCTCTCCGTCCTGGCCTCGCCCCCTAGCTCGGGCTCTTCCCGGATTGGGGCCCCTGGGTTAGGGGGCGGGGCGGGCCTCACGCGCGCTGGCTGGCCCGCGGCGTGTTACGTCAGCGCGGCGCCGCCGCTGCCGCTCGGGGTCGGGCGCCCTCCGCCCTTCGCGTTGCAACAGCGACGGAAATCGCCGCTTGGGGCGCGGACTGCACTCGAGAGCGGGGCGTTGCATCTGTCCCCGCCACCTCAGGAATGGGTGAGCTGATCGCGCGGCCCCGGCGCACGGGGGCTAGTGGGGGGGGCCGGCGCTTGCGGAGGCGGGGCGGCCCGGTCGCCCCAATAAAGTGGTTTGACGGGATGCCTGTGTTTGGTTTTTCGCGTCGGGCGGCGCGTGCTTTTCGTGCGTGGCTTCAGGTGGAGTGGAGGCCTGGCGGTAAAAGGCAGCGGCAGAAGATGGTGTTGCCTGCGTCCCGCACCCACTTCGGGCCCAATCCCTGGGCCGGTCCAGACCGCCGGGGCTTGCGGCTGCGGAAGCGAGTCCCCGGGCGCCGTTGGACGCTGTCCGTTGTTCTTTTGTGACCCGCGGAAACCTGAGAGACGGAGCCTTTTGGGTGCCTGTTTCCCGTAGGTCGTGAACCTGCAGGACCTAGCGGCATACTGCATGGGTTGGCGATTGATTGCTCACTAAATTTCTTCCCCCGCCTTTCCTTTTTCCTTGTCCACTATTGCTCTCGCCTCTGTCTCTGCCTGTACCCCGCTTGCATACATGCTCTCCATACCCACCCAGTTTGCATGGCCTTATTGAAAATTCTGTACTTTTTTCGGTGTGTTGTTCTACCTCACAGCTGCCACAGAGCTAGATATTTTCCTGGCACGAATTACAGGCAAGTTAGAACTTCTTTTTTTTTTTTTTTTTTTTTTTGAGACGGTCTCGCTTTGTAGTTCAGGCTGGCCCTGAGCTCACTATGTAGCCCAGGCAAGCCTGGAACTCAGCAATCCTCCTGCCTCTGCCTCCTGAGTGCTGGGATTCCAGGGGTGAGCCACCACGCCCGGCGAAACTTCTTGAGTAAGATGTATTGCAGCGAACTGTTTTTGCTCTGCTCCATCTCTTTGGTCGAGATGAATTTTGGGTTAAAGCAATGCAAATAAATACTTCCTTATCTTTCTGAAAAATCATGAAAACTGAAACTTTGGAGGTGTGTATTTGTGTGGTCTTTTGGCCGATTTAAGCTCTAATTTGTTCGTTGGACTTATTCTCCACGTTTACTTTTGGCCATGCCATTGAGGTCCCTACGTATTTTGAACTGTACTACATAAAGTTTAGATCCACCTTGTTGAAACAAAAGTGTATCTTATTGGAACATATTAGAGAAGTGTTTACATATTCTAATTTAAAAGGTGATTTTATAAACCTAATTACATCTCCACTTACTTTTTTTTTCTTTTTCTTGTTTTGTTCTTTTGAGACAGGATTTATTTCTGGGATGCTCTGAACTCAAGGCAATCTTCCTGCCTCAGCCTCCCAACTGGTAGAGTTACTGGCGTGTGCCACCATGCCTGGCTCTATTTAAAGTGGACTCGAGTTAGGACCAGCCTCACATATGAACAGCCTGGGTTACTACCAGAATTTCAGTTGTAACTTAATGACCAAAGTCTTAAGTTACCACCTGAATGCCAGCCACTTGTGTATTTGTAAATGATGCCCGAAAAGCATATGTGTCAGTCTGAATCCAGATGCACGTGTTTGTGGACGTGATATCAGTCAGTGCTTTATATAATCTCTTTGATTATTGCTGTCAGAATGGCTCCCAAAAAACTAGAGAAGAAACTAAAGAAGGAAGGAAAGGTAAAGAAGGCAATCACAATTGAAAAGAAAAAGGAAATTGTGGAGAAATATGAGAGTGGTGTCCGTGTGACTGATCTCGCTAACATGTACAACATGTCAAAATCCACTATCTCAACAATCTTGAGGAGGAAAGATTTGTATAAGGAAGCTAGTGTTGCTAAAGGTGTTACTCAGATTAGTAAGTCTCGATCAACAGTATTAGACAAAGTAGAAAGTCTCCTGTTAGTGTGGATAAGTGAAATGCAGATGGCAGGTTATAGCCTATCTGAATCTATAATTTGTGAAAAAGCTAGAGCTATAAATGCAGATCTTATAAAGGATAACCCTTCAACAAGTGATAATGGTGAGACCTTTCGTGCCAGCAGGGGGTGGTTTCACAATTTTAAAGGGAGAACTGGGATTCTTAGTGTGACTAGGCATGGAGAAGGGCCCAGTGCCGGTCAAAGGGCTGCTGTAGCAGAGTCCTCGGGCTTGAGGGCAGACAGTGGCGAGGCTCAGAAACTGTTGGAGAAACACTCAGAGGAAGTGTCTACAGAGGAACTTAATCAACGTTCAGCTGAGCAACAGATAATGGCAGCTGAGGAGCATTCTAAAGAGGAGGCGGAGTACCAACAATCAGTGCAGCGAAGTTCTTCTGAAATCAAAGAGATCCTGAAAAAATGGACAAAGCTACAAACATTTGTAGAGAAGACCCACCCAGACAGAGAAAAAGCCAACCGTTGTATTCACTTGCTCAATGACAATGTCATGTCATACTACAGAACAGTGTTAAAGAAAAGACAGAAACAGACAACCTTAAACCAGTTTTTGGTTCTGAAAAGGTTAAGACCTAGTGAGCTAGAAACAAGTTCTAGTGGGCTGCAGACTCTCACAAGGACAGAAAGGACACCAGTGAGCCAGATTCCTCATGTTCATATGGAGGGGACCTCTCCTTCCAAACAGTAACCATCTTCTGTTTCATCTTCCCTCCCTGCAAGCCAAAAGTGTCAATTTGAATGGTAAGTACAGTATGAAATTTGTGTTTCTGGTAAACTAGCACATTTTATAACTTTTCCACGAGTACACTAGAAAAATTATTAGTGTCCCTGGTAAATCACACACATTATGTACGGCCCTTTTTTCTTTTCTTTTGAGACAGGGTCTCACTTTGTAGTTCTGGCTGCTCCTGGGCTCACTGTGTAGCCCAGGTGAACCTTGAACTCACAGCAGTCCTCCTGCCTCTGCCTCCCAAGTGCTGGGATAGGTGTTAGCCACCACACCCAGCACTGTGGTGTGTGGTACTGATTGCTGCTGGGCATGAGTCACCACACCCAGCACTGTGGTATGTGGTTACCAGGGATCAAATTTGGAACCTTGCGCTTGCTAGGCAGGCGCCAGAACCACTGAGTTAATCCCCAGGCCATGGCCCTGTTTTCTTATGAGAAGCTTTTTAAGAGGTGCTTTGGGAGAAACACATGGGTATTTCCATTATTTATTATGGGAAAAGTAGTCCTATCATCACCAGCCCTGACAAATGAATTGAGTTTGTAAGTCGAGTACACTGTACAGGGATCAAACTCTGTTTTTGCACTGAACTGCAATCTCAGTCCCCACCCACCTACACACACTTTTGTCTTTTTTTTTAAGGAAACAGTGTCCCAGGCTTGGTTTGGAATCAGTGTTCCTCAGGCCACACCCACCCAGAGTACTGGGGTTACAGCCCTGAATTCACCAAATCCAGTTCAAGACTGACTGACTTTCTTTTTTTTCTTTATTTTGAGGTAGGATCTCACTGTATAGTCCAAGCTGTCACTGATTACTATGTAGCCCAGGCTGGCGTCAAACTGGGGTGACCCTCCTGCCTCAGCCTCTTGAGTGCTGGGATTATAGAATTGTAGACAGTCACCATATCCATATTGGATTTGATTTTTTAGTATACTGTATTAATGTAAGAAATGAAAAATAAGACTAGTTTCTCTTTCCCTTGGAGTGCTGTGCCCACAGTTTGATAAATCACATTTGGTTAATTAAGTAATTTCTGGCTTTATAGTTTATAAACTGTTTAAATGTTTTTAAATAGATTTTTTTTTTTTTTTTGAGACAGGGTCTCGCTTTTGTAGTTCAGGCTGGCCCTAGCTCACTATGTAGTCCAGGCAAGCCTCAAACTCAGCAATCCTCCTGTCTCTGCCTCCCGAGTGCTGGGATTACAGGCATGAGCCACCACGCCCGGCTTATATGGTTTATTTTTTAATTTCACTTCCCCATCATCTATTTGTTGATGGTAATGTCTTTTTAAGAAGTTAATACTTGGGGCCAAGGACATAACCCAGGGTGCCAAGCAAGCACAAGGTCCTCAGTTTAATTCCTGGTTTAAAAAAAAAAAAAAAGTTAATACTTGGTAGAAACCAAGAGAGCAAGGGAAACAGGAAGTACTCTTTAGGCAGCCCAGCTTCTGCATCATACTGTGGATGTTCCTAGGCAACTGGGAATCTGAGAAGGGGTACATGGTAAAGAAGGGGTAGGCAAGAAGGCATTAAGATGGTTCTCATTATGGCAGAACACCTACTTCAGGAACGTTTGCTACAGCGCTTGGCTTTTCTGCTTTAACTGTGCAAGAGCTCATCACTAGACACAGGAAACACTGTCATGTTGACTTCTGCCTCCTTGTACTTGCTGCTAAGTCCAGATCAATTTAAAAGGACAAGTTAAGTTCCAATGTCAAGGTTATAAGACACTAAAGGTGGGAATAACTTCATTACTTTATTGGGCCAGTGAGTTTTTCCTGTGAACTTCTGGAGGTCTGTTTGTTTTGTTTTTGAGACAGTCTGGCTATATAGCTCAGGCTGGCCTTAAACTTACTATGTAGTCCAGACTGGCCTCGAACTCAAGGCAACCGTCCTGCCTCTGCCTCCCTGGAAGTCTTTTTTATAGTGGTTAAAAAAAAGAAATAATCCTAGCCAGCCCTCTGGCTCTCATCTCTAATCTCAGCACTTGGGAAGCTGAGGCAGGAGGATCACTGTGGCCAGCCTGGGTTACATAGTGAGACCTTGTGTTTAAAAAATAGACAAACAGGGCCAGAGGGTTAGCTCAGTGGTTCCGGTGCCTGCCCCGCAAGCACAAGGTCCTGAGTTCAATCCCCGGAAACCACATACAATGCTGGGCGTGGGGACTCACGCCCACCAACAATCAATACCATATACCATAGTACCGGGCGTGGTGGCTCACGCCTGTCATCCCAACACTCGGGAGGCAGAGACAGGAGGATTGCTGAGTTCGAGGCTTGCCTAGGCTACATAGTGAGCTCAGAGCCAGCCTGAACTACAAAGCGAGACACTGTCTCAAAAAAAAAAAATAGATACACAAACATGAGTATTGTCACTGAATTAAACTGGTTTTCTCTTCCACCAGGATGCTGTTTTCCTCCCACCTCTCTGAGCCAAGCCAAGGCTGGTTGGGCTGTAGCTCGGTGCCTTGGAGAAATACTCGATCAGATTGAAAGCACTGTAAGGGGAAGTTCTGGGCAATGGTGCTGGACTGTTAGTGTTTCGAAAGCTCCAACTTTCTACAGAGCCTCCAGTGCACTGGGAAGTGAACATCAGCAACTACAGAAGAAAGATGATTATTAGAAGCATCACCACAGCTGTATAGAGCTTTCAAGAAATCAGAGCTCACTCATAACTGAGCTATAGTAACAAAGACACTGAAGAATGTGCTTTTTAGTCACCTGGCCTGGATGGCAACAGGACAAAGATGTGCACTGGTAGCCCAGGACCCAGTTGGTGTCACTGGAGTCCATGTTACCTCCCAGTGGGTCTTTTTCAGAAACTTTGGTTAAATGATCAAAGTTGACTAAGACCCTGTGATATTAGGAAGGCTTGACTGCAGGCTGAAGAATAAAGGATGTTAGTTGAAGGGTGCTTCGTTCTGCTGTTCTTGCTTTGTTTAGATCACCTTTATTTCTACTTGCTGGGCGGGAGAGGCCAAGGGCTGAGGCTGGGACTCCTGCCTCTTACAAAGCGCTTTACCCCTGAGCTGCACTCCGCCATCTCCTTCACTAGTTACAGGCAGTCCCTTAAAGCTGACTCTTACCTTACTGTGTGGTAGACTGAGATCGGTTCAGGCGAGGGACTCCAGATAGTTTCTCCTCGCCATAAACTCACTTGGCTGCCTCATGGAACTTTTGATTGGTTCTAAAGGCTACTGCTTTGGCAGTTCTTCAGGTAGTAGTTTGTAGTTGAGTGTTAGAGCTAGGCTTGGCAGCTGGTCCAGCCTCTCTGTTTTGCAGGAAACACTAGTGGACTTCATGTCACCTGTCAAGGTGGTGAAGGCTGCAGGACCCTGATCACTGCAGGACCCTGATTGCTTCTTGCAGGGCAGCAAGTTTAGGTAGTAGGACCCTGGTCCAGTCTGATCTGTGCCATGTGTCCAATGAAATGTTAGAAAGGTCAGGATGGAAGATCTGCATGTGTGTATCTAAGTTACCATTCATTTGGATCTGTAGAAGTTAAATGAAGAAGCAGATGCAGGTGTGTTTTCTTAATTGTATAAACTGCAGAGGTTTGGTTTTGTTTTTCCCCATTTGGTAGAGTCCTGGGCCCCTGGGCTAGAGATGTAGTTCAGTGGCACCTTGTGTGCCTGGCAAGCGCAAGGTTTGGAGTTTAATACCCAGTACCAAAAAAAAAAAACCTGGGGTACTGAAAGTAATTTTTTCCTCCCCAAACCAATGGGCATAGTAGATTATGAGTTTAAATTGTGGTGAGATAATCTATATGTTAACAGGTGAGGTCCCATATTATATGTATAAGACATGGGTCAAATTCTCTTAAGCAAATAGCTTACTACAATGAACAAATCTGTATAAGAAAGTTGAGAATGTACAAGCAAACAGAATCATAGAAAATCCTTTAAGCCAGCGTAGTGCATGCTTGTAATCCCAGCACTCTGGGAGGATTACCTCGAGTTCAAGACTAGCCTGGGTTACATAGCAAGACCTTATCC
>PVIC010010268.1:0-43782 GCA_004025085.1 Thryonomys swinderianus | reverse complement strand
TTTTTTTTTTTTTTTTTTTTTGAGACAGGGTCTTGCTTTGTACTTCAGGCTAGCTCTGAGCTCACTATGTAGCCCAGCCAAGCCTCAAACTCAGCAATCCTCCTGTCTCTGCTTCCCGAGTGCTGGGATGACAGGCGTGAGCCACCACGCCCGGCACTGTGGTATGTGGTATTGATTGCTGGTGAGCATGAGTCTCCAAGCCCAGCATTGTATGTGGTTAACAGGGATCGAACTCAGGATCTTGTGCTTGCAAGGCAGGTGCCAGAACCACTGAGCTAACCCTCCGGCCTGAAAGTGCAAACTTTTAAGAAGTGCCAATTTTAGGAGAAAAGCAGAATTTTGCATTCTGACGTGGAGAGCTAAAGAAACTCAAGTTCAATAATTCGAGCCTGGAACTCTGCGGGACAAGTTGAGACTGGCAATTTGACTTTGGACATTTTCAGCATTTGGATGGTATTTAAACCTATGGGCTTAAGTAAGATTAATTTAAGGGTGGTTATAAACAGAAACAATGCAACTCAAGGATAGGGATGTAGGTTAGAATTTAGTCTACGTTATGGTTGAGATCTAAAATGGCCCCCAAATCACACATGTGTGCAAGGTTCCTGTATTGTGGGGGTGCTATTAAAATGCAGATGAATGTGGGAATAGAAGGAAGAAGTTTGGCCTGGAAGGGTCCATCTCTCTCCCTGCCTTGTAAAGTAGGCTTTTGCTCTTTGTTTCTTGGCTGCCATGAAGGAAGCAGCTTCCTGGTTCCTGCCTTACAGCTAGCAACCTGTGGACCAAACACTGAAGAGCTGAGCAGCCAAACAACCCTGGCCTTTGAATTGCGGGTGCCAGGTCTTGTGTCTCAGACAAAAGAAAGAGACTAAAGCAAAGACAGATTCAGCTTACAATACTGGAAAGTCATCCATAGCCAATGAATAGGAAGAAGACGGGAAGAGGCTGGGCTCCTCCATACTACATTCAACCGCAAAGGGAAAATGAATTGTTCTCTGCACCAAAACCTATAAAAGGGTGACTCAGAGTTCATGCCCAGAACAACTACTTGTCTTAGCAACTTGAAGATCAACAGTGACAAGGACTTTTGATTGAAGGTGGAGACTGTCTAATTAAGTCCATTCTAAATTAATGTATAAGAGGAAATTAAGAACACATACTTTTAGAAGGTAACAATTTGGGTGAGAAAAGACAGAACTGGTTGAAAATTTCTGTCACCGTCTTGTGTTATGTACACATCAGGCACTTTCATAAGTTAAACATCACTTAACTCTGAATAACTTGGGTGTTGGGTATTCTGTACTTTATGTTTCTACTGAAGAAAGTAGGCTTTTGATTTCGTTAAAGAACTTGCCCTGAGTTATATAGGAAGCTGTAAGGAAGAAAGTATGGCTCTGTCTAGTTCTAGCTCTTTTCTCTGCTGTTTTTATAGTTAAGAAAATCACTTCTTAGGATGAAAAGCAACTCCCATCCATTTTGGAGTTTCTGGTATACCCACAGAGTATTTCCTTAGGTGCTATACTTTCATACTGCTTTTATTAAAACTTGAAAAGATTTACTTTGCTACTAAGTATTTCCTTTAGCATATTTCCAAACAAATCTGCACACAAATACCCACAAGGGTCAGGCAAGGTATGTGAAAGAAGATGGAATGACCATGATGAACTTTAGGAAAGAGATGATGTTGCCGGATCATCTGATTCTTTAAGTGAAACCAGAAATCTAGTTTTCAGTTAAAGCAATCTGATGAGGTTGCTTTCTTGATAATGGCATTTAAGAAGCCAATCAAATGCTATTTGCAGGCTATGTAGGTTGGAGTGGCTACCAGTGTGTGACTCGGTCAAAGGATCCTTCCCTACTAAGGGCTTTCTTCAAATGACACTACCAAATCAGTAACATACCTCTTTTTAGGAATCAATTCAACATGCTAGGACAATGCTAAGACAAGAATTTTTATGTCTACGGTGTTTTAAGAATGACTATAAATGTAACAAAGTAGAGCAAGAATTACAAAAAGACAGAGACATAGTGTCTACTCAGCAGAAATAAAGATGGGATTAAAGACTGGTAAGTAATAACCCCACAGTGAAATAAATTAAGTGCATGCTGAAAAGTAGTATATCCCCACATGAGAAAAATGTCACTGCCTCAAATAGTTTTGTTAGGAATGTGGAGAGAAAAATGAATCCAAGGTGGAAATGAAATCAAAGGAAGAGACACAAGCTAAATCAATAGAATAACATTAAATCTTTGATATGAACTACAAGTCTGTAACACTGTGTATTTAAGAAAAAAGCGCCACAGAGAACACACCAAGGCCGTAGCCTTCATACTGCTGTCGCTCACGCTCCATCGTCTGCTTGATGACCATCTCCCGCGAATGGTGTCGTCGACCCTGCCTGTCCTTGATGTTGTTAAGTAACTCAATCTGTTCCAGCTCACTGCTGAATCGATTTAAATACCTGAAGTGAGTGAAAATGATTCCAGTTACAAATTATTAGTTCACTTAAAACTTAATCCTCAGAAGTCGTCAGACCTCTAACCACCATCCTAAATAACATAACTGCTTCCTTAACCTCAGTGCCCATGCACCCCAGGCTGGCTGACCTCAGGACCCTCATACTCAGTCACCAACTGGACTTCTCCATTTACCTGTTTCCTCATGGCTTCACCACCCTACTCACCTCTTGTGCTGCTATCTGAGGAAATAACACAACCATGCACCTAGCCGACGAGGGAGGTGTGCAGGCGTCTCTGCCAACAGACTCCCCTCTCCCTTTTACTCCACACTTTAGTTTTCACTTGAGACCTCCACCTTCTTAGTATCTCTGGCATCTTTATTTCTTTTCATTTTGTCCTTAACTTCTTTTACCTTGACTGCTATAGGAGCCTCTCAACAGTTTACTGGCCAGGGGCTCCTTCTCAAGGTCAAAACTATGACCTTCCTAAAGATTAAATATGATCCCCTTAGGTGCCTGCTATTGAAGTCTTTCAAGCTTGTTATGTCCTTGGGTAAGACCCCGACTCTTACCCTGATACCTACAAGCTTCCATAAGCCAGCTGTTATTTATTCTACCTGCCATACTCCTCTCCCTGAGTTTGCTATTCAGACATGCTCAATGGCTGGCAGGTTACTACATGTGTGCTCTTTGTTCTCACCTCTCTGAGCCTTTTAGAGACTGTTCTCTATGCCAGTGTCTCTTACAGTTACCTTAGCTAGATGTGCTAACCCTCACATAGGAGCGCTGATGTAA
Organism: Thryonomys swinderianus; assembly: GCA_004025085.1. Taxonomy (NCBI): domain Eukaryota; kingdom Metazoa; phylum Chordata; class Mammalia; order Rodentia; family Thryonomyidae; genus Thryonomys; species Thryonomys swinderianus. Next base: position 40,528 of record PVIC010010268.1, on the reverse strand, counting down.
AGGGCACTTCCAGGAAGCCCTTCCTGATCTCAAAAAACTGGAAGTACCACTCTCAGGTCCAGAAAGATTACAAATCCATTACAGGGTGCAAGCCACTTAAAGAACTTCGTAAGTCTTTCTGTAAGAAAGCACATTTGCTCCTATACACATAAAGAGCAGAGCTGTAGCTATCTCCTAAAAACTAGGCTGAAAAATCCCCTTTTCTGAGCTTTTACAAAAAATATGCCCACTGTTTACCTCTCAATTAACTGACAAGCGTCTTTCTTTGAATACTTCACTTTTAGGGGATCCAGTGCATTTTGAAACCACCGCAGTTTTTCACCTATAAACAAATACCAGATAGTTTAGCAACGTTAAGTCATCCTTGCTCTAAGCAAAGAGGTACTCACCATAATTCTCAATATCGATGTGCTTAAAACAAAACAAAAATTTACTTCCAAGTTAAACATAAACCTTTGTATGGGCTCAAAGTAACTTGTCTAAGGGGACAGAATTAAATATATTAAGCACAGAATTGCTACTAGATACTGTGCCAAAAGAGATCATTAGTAGAAAAGATAATTCATCCTTTCAAGCAAAGCTGACTAGTGAGAATAATTTTCAGTTACATTTCTCAATATTACAGATAAAAAATGGCCCCACCCTGCATAAATACATCCTGCTTAGAAATACTGTATTACTCCCTAATGAAGGATTTGAGATGAGGTTTCAAATACCCTTAATTTTAATAGTAATATTTTTTAATTTCAGCTTTGCCAAAACTTCACTAACAATAAATCCGACCAATAAATAGATACTTGTGACACTAAGATTAACATTATTAAAAATATGAATTATTTTTTTCTGTAATACTTAAGCCATTGCTAAGCCTGGATCTATAATACCCACATGCCTGTGTGTTAAAGACTCGGGAGGGGATGGAACTGGAAGGGGCGAGGTCTACTGGGAGACCTTAGGTCAACTGGAGGAGGCCCTGAAAGGCAACACAGGAACTCTGGTCCTGTTCTGTTTCTTTGCTTGTTGGCTGCTAGGAGTCAAGCAGATACACTACAGCAAATCTCCCTGCCATGATGTGCTGCATTGCCACAGGGTTTGGGCAACATACCTAACCACCAATGAAAACGTGTGAAACTGTAAGCCAAAATAAACTTCTCATCATGAACCAATTAGCCCGGGTATTTGTGACAGTAACAGAAAACTAAGAACATAATACTTCATAATCTTAATGGTTAGGATGCTAGAATTAAATTTCAAACAGATGTAAATACATACGCAGACAAGCAGATTAGTGAAAACTGAACTAGGAATCACTAACAATTAAGAAATAATTTGGTATAAGGCAAAAATTCACTATACTCTAGCCCGAATTTCAAATAAACCCACTTACCAATAAGGTTGAGACGTAAGGCCTTTTCATTCTTCAATCTTGGAAGAGAATTTGTATATATGTTAGGAAATTTCCAAAGTATGTTTTAGACATCTGTCAAAAACAACAAAAGGAAAAACTGCCCGAAGAACTTAAAATTCAAACATCAGTCTTTTACACTTAGAGTTAACTGTAAAAACAAAAACATGGAATATTACTTTATTCTTTCAAATCACTGGAACAAAATGTTACTAGAAACATTTTTTTAGTTCTTCAATGGTGAAGGAAGCTTACAGAACAAAGCAGTTTTGAAAATTCAAATGATACCTTGATTAGATTATGAATGTACAGATGGGTCTGTGATTTGCAGAATATTTATACCTAAGAGTAATGAACACTCTGGAAAATGTACTATTGTCCCCTTTTAAACTTGAAAACAAGGCAAAGTATGACTACTGTTCATGAATTTGAAAATAATTATAAAAAAGAACCTCATTTAGTCTCAGAAACAGTGTAGGTAACAGGCCTTTCAATGCCCTCCTATTAAAACAGAAGCCTTGACCAATAAAAGAACTTCCTTAAGGCAAGATAGATGAGAATAGCATTTTGTTTTGCTTTTTTCTTCCATAATTCTTCCGCAATGATTATTCTGTAAATTAGCACATAAAACCCTGAACATATCTGACAATACACAACATTTTAGGCTCAAGGTCACAAGTAATCCCCAGGAACCAAAGCAGTATCACTGTGGGATCCTCCTCCTTCCTCACCTCTGCCTGACAGGCCTTCTGGGCTCTGCGGCTGCCTTCCTACTCTCTGGTGTTACTCAATGGCTGATATCACCCGATCTCATGGCCTGAAATCCCAGAGCATGCCCAGAGCATGGCAACAGCTCCCTAATTTTTGATCGTTAACCTATCCTCTGAAAGGGGGCCAACATACCCTACTGTTCATTCCATGTCTCCTCTTCTATGGAAACAGGCACTCCATGTGCCCGATCTGTATCAGCATGGCTCACTCCCCCAGGGGTCTCAGCCCTGCACTTCCTGAGAAGCCTCCCATGGTTGTCCTAACAGAACCTCTCCCATTCTCCCCATCCCATAATCCTTACTAACTTTTCTTCACTGTACTCATCACAATGTTTTAAAATTTACTTATCTGGTTTAGGTAAATTCTATAAAAGCAGAAGCCTTGTTCAGTTTTTTTCTTATTACAGAGAACATACTCAATATCTGTTAAAGCAAGAGAGGAGAAAAAAATCAAAGAAAAACAAATGTTTGAAAGATAAATGGATATAAGGGCTTCTCATCGGTACATAATGCAGTGGAGAAAAGATACTTACTTTTCCTTCTTTTCTTGTTTGTGGGCCTCTCTTGTAATTTGAGCAGCTTTTCTACTATATGGATGGATGATTTTTTTTTCTTGTCCTGTGCTTTTTCCCTTTGGTGCTTTAGGCTAACATGTAAGAAAACATGACATGCATTGTCAGATACATTACATGACTAGTCACAAAGTTTTCCACAGAAGTAAATTTTAAGAACAGAAATATAATAGAAATACAGTGAGCCAGAAATAATAACACAGTAAAGATGTGGACAGAGTCGATAAAATCAACTCTACAACTGTTCCATCTTGCAAGCAGGTACAGAGAAGACTCTCAGCTGGAAATTTACATTGCAGTTAAGAAGATTAAGAGGGCAGAAAAACCTGAGTTATTGCTGGGAGTCTGACAGCAGAAGTTGCACTCGTAAGACAGCGGGCGGTCAGTACAGCAAGGACAGAGCTGGGCTCAAGGTGTGTGGTATTTAGAAACAAAAGAAATAACAGAACCCATCTCAAAATCAGCATATCCAAATGAGAGTAAAGGATTTTCTCCTTCAGGCCTTACAGGAGATGACTAGGTCACCATTCATTTAGTCTTCCAAACTAGGTATCTCAATCATTTTTAAAAATGTTCTTCACAATCCATCTTACCCCACTGATTTTATTCAAGAACCGGGTACAGCTCTCCACAATGGAAGTCTCAAGTCATGATGACTTAACCTAGATAAAGTTCAGTTCTCTCCAGGTAAAGGGAGAGCTGGAGGGTCTGTTCACTCAAGCACTTAGGGATCCAGGTTCCTTCTGTCTTGCTGAGCTACAGTGTCCAACTCAGTGTAATATACACTAATATCGACCAACTCTCCAGCCAGGAAAAGTAGCAAAGAAAACATCAGAAGGCAAACTTCTTCCCTTTAAGGACATGATGTGGGAAGTTGCATATTCTTTTGCTTACATCCTACTATGCAAAACTTAAGTCTCAGTGTTTATAAAGAAATGAATAAATATAATACTTATTCTCTGAAAAAGAAAACCCATCACTGTAGGGGGAAAAAAAAGAGTGTACTAGGGCGCAGCTGGTAGCCTCTATCATACCTAATCCTCAGAAAGGCTGAGTGTCTGGAGAATCTTCTCTTCAAAATTACTGTTACTTTTACCTTAATTCAATCCGCATGATAAAGAATCAGGGTGTGTTTCTTTACTAATCATGTAAAATCCTCCTCTCTGCTGAAAGAGCTCTGCTAGCTTTGAGATTTTTAGCCCAGAAAGGCAATGTACCCCCAATCTGCTTCTCTAGCATTAACTCTCATGCTGCTCCACGAAAGATCCTCCAGCCTCTTCTTACTGAAGTTCAGCAGAAGACACACCAGTCCTAACATGTGTTTTCCTTTTTCTGGAACAAGGTCTCACCATGTAGCTCAGGCTAGCTTTTTTTTTTTTTTTTTTTTTTTTTTTTGAGGCAGGGTCTCACTTTGCAGTTCAGGCTGGCCCTGAGCTCACTATGTAACCCAGACAAGCCTCAAATTCAGCAATCCTCCTGTCTCTGCCTCCCAAGTGCTGGGATTACAGGCGTGAGTCACCACGCCCAACACTGTGGGGTGTGGTACTGATTGCTGGTGGGCGTGAATCACCATGCCCAGCATTGTTGTATGTGGTTACCAGGATGGAACTCAGGACCTTGCACTTGCAAGGCAGGCGCCAGAACCACTGAGCTAAATCTCTGGCCCAACTCAAGCTAGCTTTGAGCTCACTATATAACCCAGGCTGGCCCCCTTGAAGTTATCCTCCTACCTCAGCCTTCTGAATGCAGAGGTTACAGAAGTGGGTCACCATAGCCAGCTCCAAACTTCCTGAAACTGCATTATTTGGGGTTACTTTTTCTTGCAAAATCCTTTCCTTCTGTTGTCCTTTGATATGATGCAGCTCAAAATCACTTCCATTTCAAAGCTCTCTACTCAGAATTAAAATGGCCAACAATTTCTCAATCATACATGCTTTTTTTCAGAAAACATTCACTGTACATTCTGCTCACTACTTGATAAATCTGACCAGAGAAGTAATGTCTAAGTCCGAAATCTACGATATAAGAAGTTGACTGAAGACAAAGCAAACAAAGCAAAACCATCCTAACGACACAACAGATGTATTTTTTTACATCTCTCTGCACACACAAGCACTGAGGGTGGAGAGACAGACAGAACATAAGCTAACAGCTCTGAATGTAGTCTCCATAGAAAACAAATAAAATAAAGACTGCAATGTATGGGAGACTGCCACCAAGATGGCACCGAAGAAAGCCCAACAGTGGATATTCACACCATTGTGTAATATTCTCCCTTTGAGTGTGGACTTCCATCATCCTTACTTTCTTGTTTTCTTACGTGGTTCCTCTGATGGAAACCAGGTGTCCTGTAGTCAGCTACCCTCTGGGAAGCAAGCCCACGTGTTACCTGTCTGAGAGACAGTTTCCAACCTGCACTTAATCAAGAACGGAGGCTCTCAGTCCAATAGTCCGGGGAGAGCTAAATCCTTCCAAGAAGCACGTGGGTGAGTTGGAAACGGGCCCCATGTGTACTCAGAACCACAGCAATCACCACCGGCCTGGGAATCTGGGCAAAGAGGGCAGGTAAGCCACACCTGGCTCATGACTCACAGCCACTGGGCTATCAATCATTGATGCTTGCCATACTCGATTTTAGGATCACCTGTTTCACAGGAATCTATAGAAAACTAATGCAAGACCAAGAAAACAAAGCAAAGGTGCACACTTTGAAATGTTATCTCGATCCTACACATCGTAACAAGTAACATGCTTTAAAACAACAATAAAAAGTCCTAAAATCTAAGAGAAAAATAGAATTTTGGGAAGAAACTGAGTTATATAGTTATGAGGTTTCATTAATATATTTAACTCTAAAAAAAATCCTTTAAAAACTGAAAAAATCTTCAGTAGAAAGTTTGACATAAATTTGACATGCTTTGAGAGTGAAAATGCCCTCACAGCTTCAGAAGGTTTCAGTTAATGAACTTTCAAGACTTAGTACAAAGAAACTCAACTTATATTCTCATTCCATGGGTGCTTATGAGTCCTTATAATTTATTTATGAAAAGGCTGCCCCAAGACAGGATATTAATATATAATAAAACAGAAATACGTACAGTAAGATTTACTACACTTCAAAACATTTTCATATTTTTTTCAGTACAACACATGAAAATTTTAATGCTTCAACAGAGAGAAACAAGTAAAACCTCAACAAAATGTTAATCTTCTAAGGAGTAAAACTCCAGCTCAAATTTACTTGAAAAGATGAGCTTATTTCTACTTAAATTAACTGCTTATATAGAACATTAGTTCTCTGTCATGTTGGCCTGGTACTGCAAATAAACAGGTGGACAGGTTACCTAACAAGAAAGGAGGTAGTCCTGTTTAGAGTCAGTTCTCCAACAACCATGACCATACCACCACACATGCAGCTTAACACCAGATTAAAAAAGAAAAAGTTCCAATTTCTTAGATATTAGAATTAGAGTATTTTTAACTTGTAAGTCAACTTATACAACTCCAGAAGCACTTTACCACAAAGAAGAATCGCTACTTCTCAAGCCAAAGTCAGAGTTCTGAACACAAAGATGTCACCAACAAAAAGAAACTTTAAAAAAAAGTGCCTATTAAGTAGCAAAATAAGCATCTGATAAGAACTCGCCCTTCAGATCACAGAAACTTAAATTGTACTTTTTGTGGGGGAGAGGTAAGTGTTCTGTATATTTAGATTTTTGATTAGTATTAAATATTTCAATGGCTCAACTATGTAAAGAAAATAAAAAAATAAGTCTCTCAGAAATGTATTATCATTCTGTATTTCAATTAAGTTGTACATAATTCCATTTAAACAAAAAAAATGAAGCCATGTGGATTCTTGAAACAAGGATTGTTTCAAATCAATCTCAGGTGAAAGATATGCCTAAACAATAAATTCAGAAGTTTAAAAATAATGACATAAATAAATAAAATTACAGATACAACATATTATAGACCAAATCAAGAGTTAAATTACAAGTTTTTGCAACACAAACATTAATAAGATTAGTAAAATGTTTAAGATTAGTAATATCAACTAAAATAAAAAAACTAGAATACATTAAGTCACAGGAGATCAAAAACTGTTTAAGAGTTTGAAAGGGTGTATGCTTTAATTTAAAGCATACATGTTGCCAGGCATGCCTATAACCCAGAATTCTGGGAGACCAAGGAAGAAGGAAGCAAGTTCATGTTCAGCCTGAGCAATTCAACCTGTCTCAAAATTTTAAAAGTTACACAGAGCTCACATGTAGCTTGAGGCATAGGCCTTGGGTTTAATCATCAATGCTTGACTAAAAAGTAAAGTTTTGTCTCAGTCTAATTTCTAAAATAATGCCTGAGAATGGGTAATTTATAAAGAAGCTTACTCCAAGGTCATACACCTCCTGGTGAGAGCCTCTTGCCACTCCCTCCCGGTGGGGGTCAGGAGAAAAAGAGGGCACACGTTCAAAGGGCCCGCGTAGAGTCGTGGTGGTGGACACTGGCCTGACTACTTTATATTTAACTTTCCTATGGCATGGCGCCACCCTGGGCATGCAGAACTCCCTCTGTCAGCAAGAGAACCAAACTACCCCAGGTGCGAAACGTTAGATGTTACTTTTTAAAACCAAAAGCCCAGTACTCAGGTGTAATCGCAGGTGTAATTAGTACTTTGGATAAACAGAAGTGAGTTTTGAGTAGCAGTTGGGGCACTTGGACTCTGCAGGTTCACCATCCCCTTGAGAAAGGGGGACTCACTTCCTGACACCAACCCTTTCCTGTGGAAAGACATGAATTCACACACGGAAGCACGAAGACTTCACCCTCGCAACCCAGACAACCCTCTTCCTGACAAGGCCTCACTCCCAACGTTTCCTCTCAAGTAATGTGTATAAACTTCAAAAATTAAGAGATAATGGCAAAGTTTTAATGGTTTATATTTTAGTTAGTGAGGGAGGAGTAAACACACTTAAACCCTAGAGTAACAGTAAACAGGAGCACATGGATATCCAAGAACGCCTGGTAGCAGCACAACACAAACCAAACTTAAAAGCACTAAAAAACTTTCTAATGCAGAATAATAAAATAGTGAATGGGATAAACTGATATGAAAAGATTTTTTTCATGTAGTTCAATTAAGTATTGCTATCAGAAAAAGATAAGAACTTGCCGAGATCCAGAGAAGATTCACAATATGAAAACGTAAATGAACAGTTAACAAAAGTGAAAAACCCCTACTGGGAACAGTAATCACAATACTAACATTCACTAGTGTTCAGACACTGGCCTGACTACTTTATATTTAACTTTCACGATTCTATATGTGTTATATTAATATAGTTACATATGTTCTATATGTAAGTGCTAGAACATATATAACAGATCGGGGTAAGTCCTTTTGTCAAGATCACACATACCAAACTAGCAGAAGCCACGTTCTGAAATGCAGTAAAAAAGACTACAGCAGAACTACTCTAAACACAAACAACAAACAACCCAGGACCAGAAAGGCACCAGTAAAAGTTGTCTGTACACCCCTCACTTTCGTGTTCGCATACAGTGCAACATGGTTCTACTACAAAGTAGGCCCAAAGCGAAGCGCTAACCAGCCAAGGACTGTGGTCAGTGCCAGTCAGTACCACACCTACACATTAGTGACTTTTCTCTGAAGAGGAAAAGTAGAAGACCAAGAGCTAGAAATCACACAAGCAAACTGACACACGAGACTGAAGTTACACAAACACAAAGGACTGCAGATACTCAAACTCAAAAGTGATGGACACACGTACAACAAAAAGGGGAAAAGAAGAGAAAGGACAAAAAATATTGTGGCCAGAGTACCTAACTTTTTACTAGTTTATAGCTTTTTATCTTAATGTTTTTATTAAAAATGTACCCGTACAGCATATACTTAGTATTCCTTAATGGGTATACAACGTATTCCTATTCAAGACAGATTCATAAGAACTTAAGTGGAAAAAGCAAGAAGAAATACGATACAGTTTTGTGATACAAATGGAAGTGCTCGTTTTAAGACAATGAAACTATAAATACAAAATTTAGACCGTACTTAATTCTGAAGGGGTCCTGAAGGTTACAGGTTCACGGTTTTTAATGGCTGTATCACGGTTTATTTTCTACACCACACGTTTCTTGAACTACTAATGTCTACATCTGGATGTGTTCTAGGAACACTCTTGTCTACCCATTCCGCTTTCCAAGACCCTCGTCTCCAACCCTGGCCCGCACTCGCCCAGGCAGACCCGACCCGCAGAGGGGCAGTGACCGGGGCGCCACGCCGGGCCGAGCAGAGGCCGCAGGCCCGCGCCACCCACCCGCGATCGGGCCCGGCCCGCGGCCGCTCAGACCCTCAGCCGCTCGGACCCGCGCCGCCCCAGCGCGCTCGCCGAGTCCGCCCCCGCCCGGGTTTCCGAGACCTCCCGCCCTCGGCCCGCCGCGGCCCTCCGGGGGCCCAGCCAGCGGCCAGGCGGCGGGCACGCGCCTACCATGGCGATGTCCTCGAAGCCACAGGGCCCCCAGCTCCGGACGGCGCGACCTCGCGCTCCCGCACTTTGCGCGTACACGTGGGGGACGGAGGCCGGGCGGACCTGACCGGAAGGGGCGGGCCGGGTGCGCCACTGAAAACGTCCCCGGAAACTGAGACCTTATCCTTTTCGTCCGAGCGGAGTTTTAGAGCGGGTGCTCCGGGCACCTGGTCCTTCCCGAGCATTGGGCAGGAGATTGTAACTCGGATCCCGGATGCGCCTCGCTTCAATCAGTGGCCGCGTAGATCTCGGGCAGCTGCCCTTTCACACTTATAGGTTCCCTCTCGGGGGTCTCGCTGGGAGACCTTGCCTCAGGCAAGGCTCTTCTTCAACTAGAGTTAGTGTCTTCATCCAAAAGAAGCTCCTTCCTTCCTCACAAAGCCCCTTCCACCCCAGGTTTTCTATTTTCTCAGAGTGTTAGAATTTCAAAGACAGTAACTTCGTTCAGTAACTACTTACTGAATGTCTGGCAGTGAGGTACCCTGGCAGTATTTATCCTGTCGCTCAGTTCTAGGCGAACATACCAAAAAAATAAATAAATAAATAAACAGTTCAAACAGCGTAAGGACTCGAGAAAATAAGGCTAGTGGGGTGGGCAGGGAAGCTGTTTCACACGTGGTGGTCTCAAATCTGAAAGATGACAGTGAAGAAATTTTCTGAATATGAGAAAACTAAGCAGGGAAAGAAGTACTAAGCAGGGTGAAGTTGGCTATGCCTAACATACGTGTGCAAGTATATGAGTTTAATTAATAAATATATCCATTTTTAAAAGTCATTCAAATTGTAAATAATTGTGGCCGGTAGATTCTTGATTTAGTAGCAGGGCGTTTTCGCAGTCTTTTAAATGGGCGTGGGTGGATGGGCAGGCTTGTGTGAAGCCACACAACGCAGGTCATGCTGGCAGCGTGTGCCCTGTTGACAGTACCCTCCTGAGGACTCCGAAGGAATCAGAATGTTTACACTCCACATTATAACCACTGCTCTGATCCTCCTCACTCCCAGAAAGTGACTTCCGCTCTTTTGCCTTTGAAAGATTTAGATCCAACACAGCAATCTGTCAAAGCTTCTGCAAAATAAATTGTGTGCTAGTGCCATCTTGTGGATATGTCTGTTTGCTGTTACTTTAAAAAATGAGACCTGTATGTATGTAAGAAAATGCTTTGGATTTAAGTAGAAACGATGAGCTATAAAGCCATGTGCATAATAAATCCTATCTGAAATAAAATGTGAAGAGAATGTGTGAAAAGAGGCTCACACTTGCGCAGAGAATAGCTCATAGGAATCGCAGTAAACTGTTTAGAGTTTACAAGATTTGGACTGATGTGAAGAGAGCTCAAGAAAAACTTTTTACTCCATTCCAACTTTTTACTCCACTATTTTTTAAATAGTGCATTTTATAACTTTTATGCCAGTGGAAACATAGAATAGCTCAATGGAATCAGTAAAAAAGAAAGAGATTATGTTAGATTTGAGATAAACACAGACCCACAAGACAGGTTACTGATGAGGGGGAATAGTTTACATCTCTTTTAAGAAAGTGGTCAAAGAAAGTAAAAAGAAGGAAACTTTGATTATGGGTAAAAATCTGTTTTTAAATTTTTCTTTAAAATGGTTAATACTAACTGTGTAACTACATAGAAACAGAAGGAAGCAGTAAGAGAAAGCAAAGCAAACGAGTTTTTTTTCTAAAATTTGTTGCACTTTTGAAAGTAATGGATACATTAGGAGACTCTTGCTGCCACTGGCTAAATTGTGCTATTCTAAAATTCTTGTGCTGAATTCCTAACCTCCAGTTCTTCAGCGTGTAATCTTACTGGAAATAGGATCATTATACTTCTAAATAGTTAAGATGAAAGATAGGCCTCTAATCTGATATAACTGCTGCACTGTTCTTATTTAAAAAAAAAAGAAGTTTGGAGTAAACTATACAGAAAAAAATATGCATAATGACTTTTTCTCCTCATAGAAAAGGAAAATGTAAATACAGAGTTGTGCATGGAGTAATTACCCTTTGAAGACACAGGAAGAAGACAATAATCTACAACCCAAGGAGAGAGCCTGGTATAAATCCTTCTCTCACAGCCCTCAGAAGGAACCCGCACTACTGACACATTGAAACTTAATTTCTAGTCTCTGCGAGACTCTAAGATTCTATTGTTGAAGTCAGTCAGCTTGTGGCACTTGTGTAGAGCTGACCTGGCCAACCCTTGTATGCTCAGCAAAGCTTATCTACAGCTTCCCTTGCTTCTTGTCTTCAAGCTGGTCAAATAATGCACTATCCCTTTCAAGAAAGGCTGATGAAGCTAACAAGGCAACTTTCTAGGTCAGTCGTTTTCTTATCTGCTTGATGTGTATTCCACTAGCTTAATCTTCCCTACCTTTACTTTTTCTTCAACCTGATCTGTCTTTCCTAATATTGCCAAAATAATTTTCAAGACACTAGTATGATGCAGACACTCCGATGGTTAAAAGAAATCTTTCCATTGTACCATTGTACTCTGCTCTCAAGCCAAAAGCAAGAGAGCAAAAGAAAATACCAGACCAACCCACGTGGCTATGTTCCAAGACCTTTTCACAATCTGTTTTCCTACTTAGTTGCGGTGTCCTCACTGTATGTCTTTCATCCATTCACATCGGCAGTTCTCTCTCCTCACTCATAACTGTTCACTGTCTTCCTCTCCTATTGACCATGAGCAAACTTCTGCCTGTTCCACAAAGCTCATTTTGAAGATGCCATCTCCAGCGCCACCTTCGTGGCCACTGGCTTCTTCTGCTCACACTGCTTGCCCTTCACACTCGCTGTAATCATCGGTATGAGTCAAGTTCTTCTTCCCCAATGAAGTCCAGAATCTTGAGGGTGAGAATGATCTCTGAACCTGTAGAGCTTTGGTAAAGTGGTTGTCTATCAAATATGCAATAGAAATTAATAGATTTTACTATGTAATGGAAAATGCTTTGGTTCTAATACATAAAAAAAAACATGGCTTTAAACTGTTTGGGGTTTAAAACCACTAGAAATACTACAAGATTATACGTCTATCCAACACAGGTGAAAGTTTCATACTAGAATAATATGTGGTGGAAGTTGTAAATTATTGAAAACAATTGTTTTCTTTTCTGTTGTCTGAAGTATGCTCACAAAATATGGTGACTGTTTAAATTTTTTAAACGTATTATAGTAAAAGACACACTGCCTGCTATTAATCACCACAAAATACTCCCCATTGCCTTGAAAACACATCATTCCTGCCACTTTTTGGAGGAGCTCCGGAGGCCCCCTTTCATGACTGTCCTTCCCCTGCACTGACATAGCTGCCTTGATGTCTCGAATCAATTCAAAATGATATTATTTATGTTGAACACCTTCTCCAAGAAAACGTGAAACTGAAAGGAGGGATGAGGAACTCATTGGAGAAAGATTAAAATACATTATGTACCTGTGCGAGTCCAGAAAAATAAAACCTGGTAGTCTGCTTAGCCAATGTGTATTCATAAAAATGAGGAGAAAAAAATATAATGATATTTTGTGCAATTTCTGTCAAAGAAAGCTTTGTGGTATGTCCTCATCTAACTTGCTCACCAGCTCAGGCACTGCACATTTTCTGATTCTTCCTTAAAGTAATCATTCAAAGTCACTGTTCTTAACTGGCTTAGGATATTGAATCAGCTGTGACAAGTACAGCTAAAGACACAAAAGATTTTTACAACTGCTTCAGAAAGTAGCAAAAACAATGAGATGAATGCATGAAGTGAGGGGGAGGATTTTGAGGTGGGTTAACATCAAAGTGTCTGTTACTATAATTTTTTAATTTAAACATCTACACATTTTGTGATATTGTTTACAACTTCTTCTCCTAAGCATTAAGAGGTAATGCCAGATTGCTATATTTCCCAATTCTTTTAATATCAGGTGCAGTAAGCCAAGTTAACTCTCACCATTGGAAAATAAGAAGTAAATATACAATTTCTGGGTTATTATTTGACATGACATAGATTATCCTCTTGCAATATGTTTTTGTTTTTGTTTTGTTGTTTTGTGGTAGGTCAGATGGACAGGATGGTCTTTGTCTTCTACTTCACAGATGAAGGCAATAACTAGTTCATTCATAAGGCAACAAAGTGGAAAGAATAGAGGAGTCTGACAAGCCAAGGCCTCTCATCATCCCCAATCATTTAAATTCTTCTTGAACCATTTTTTCTTATTATGTTGTGACTACAGCCATATTGCCTGAAAATTATCCCCTTTTCAGTAACAAAACATCAACATTTATTCAGAACAAACTTTCATCAGGCACTCTTCTCAGTAGTTATTTTGACTTTTTTGGTTGAATTTCCATAGGACATAATATCTAGTGTTTACTATGATGATCATTTTGCATCAAAGACAAGGTTAATGTTCTGTGAAATCTTTATAAGAAAAGTAATTGTTTAATATGTTTTAATGTGTTTAACTTAAAACCATTCAACTGCAACAGGGTTTTGTATTCTACAAAGCAATATTATATCTCCACAGAAAATTTAACTAAATATAACAATGTAATATTTTAGACTTTTCAACAATTAGTTTTGTTAGGAAAATATCTTTTAAAAAGTCTCCAAAAATATCAGCAATAATTGCCATAGCTCAGAGAAAAATCCAAAGTCTTCTGCGATCAGAGAAGACAAGTGTGTGAATCAAAAGGGGCCAAAGAGCAAAGAGTGGTATGAGTTGGGCTATGGTTGTTGGGAGCCTATGCTCTATGCAAAGCATTAACACCCACAACATTTGAGCTACTATTCTGAGGGTATTTAGGATTAACAGGAGTGAGACGTGTTCCTTGGCCACAAATAACCAGCGATCTAGACACAACCCCCAAGTCAACAGCGTCCACACATTGGAGAAGAGGCAACACAGACAGTGCTGCAGGGTAAGGGGTCTGGCACTGTGTGCTCAGCTCTGTAGCACTTTTGCTGAGATACAGAGGCAGAGACTGGAGCTCCCGAAGCAGAGCTGGTGGGAATTAATGCTGACCAGGAGGTTCCTGGCCACGGATAACCAGAAATTGTTGAAGGGATGCTCTCGCATAAATCACATCTCTTACAAATTAGGAGCAATAATGCTCAAGCAGTTCCCAGAGCTCACACAGGGCAGAGATATATTCAAGTGTTGACCAGCCAGTGGGAAGCTACTTGTTACATTCTCTCTTTTTTAGTTTTTTTTTTGGGTTTTAAATTTTGTCTTGTGTTTTAGTTTTTTTAGTCTTTTGAGACAGGCTCTCACTTTGTAGTTCAGGCGGGACCTAAATTCACTATGTAGTCCAGGCAAGTCTCAAACTCACAGCAGTTACCCTGCCTCTGCCTCCCAAGTCCTGGGGTTACAGGTGTGAGCCACCATGCTCAGCATTGTGGTGTGTGGTACTGGGGAACAAACTCGGAACCCTGAGTTTGTGAAGCAGATGCTGGAGCCACTGAGCTAAATTCTCAGCCCTTTTGAGACCAGGGATTGGTAAATGAGCATCATGTGTACAAAAGAGAAATACAAAAGGATTTTGTCATACCCACCTCTTTTGTACACATGATACCCATTTACCGTTGACCCTCTTGAGACCTTGAACACCACTGAAGACATGCTTTTTAACTGAGGGTAAGTTAACAGAGAAAAGTGTACTTCCAGTTTGCCTTAAAAGACTTACTATTCTTAGAAAAATAAAAATACTAAGCAGAAGAAGCTTTAACTTTTCATATAAGAATACAATAAAGTAAAATCCAATATTTCAAAATAACTTCAAACATATAAAACCAGACATTTCAAAAAACAAGATAGTGTCATTTTCACACAAAAAATGTCAATAGAAACAGATTTATACAGAAGTGATACACTTAGCAACGACTTTTTAAAAAGCTCTTAAAATATACCAGAAAGTTAAATAAAATTAGTACAGAAAGATATAAAGAAGACCTGCCCAGAACATTTAGAGACTGAAAGTCTAATATTCAAAATGAAAAGCCAGATGAATAGAATGCACACCAGCTTGGACGCTGCATGAGAACATGTCCATCACTTGCGATCACTGAGAGAAACTGGACCTCCCGAGGAGGGACTGGAAAAGGAGAAATGGAACCTCAGAGGCAAAAGCAGTTCAGAGGGGGAAACACCTACATGGAAAAAAACCACAAGGAATTGAGGGGGGCAGGACATTAAAAATGTATTTTGATTATGATACCAATTAAATAGATATAAATATTTCTCAAATTTAATTTTAATTACATGAATTAATGTTATGAATACTACTGCCTCTAATTTGCAAATCAATGAACGTGATAAAATTATTTTACCCAAAATAAAATATCTGCTGAAGACTGAATTTGGTCTGAAGGTAGGGACATTTTGCATACAATGCTTAAAAACAGCCAAAGGTAACATCTAATCTAAAAATATTTTAGAATGAATTAAAATGTCCTACTCAGATATTTAATGTTCATTTAATATTTTTAACAGATTAACAGTGGTTACTTTTCATTGTTTTTTATTTTATAAACATAAGAGATGTTTGTAGGGCTCTAGTCCAAGAGTATTGCCTTGTCTGAGAGACGAGAGTATTCTTTTCAAAATGTCATTGGTCTATATGAAAATACATGTGACAAAATAGTTTATATATTTGCATTACACTCAGCCAACTATGCCAGAGAGGTGAGTATGACAAAAATACTTGAATCTTTTGTACACATGATCCCATTTACAAAGCCTAAAAATTTAAGTTTTCCAAAAGGTGGTCAATGTAACATCAATGTCAATATAACAAAAAAGGTGAAACTTGTACCAGGAATCAAGAATTAAAAATAGTAAACAAACTCGTCTCCTTAACGTTGAACCTCTTTGTTGTTTTTTTTCCCCTGATTAATGAAGTTATACAGAATTAAGTAATGCAATTTTGTATTTGATAGGATACATCTAGTTGCAGATATAATCATTCCATATTGTTGTATAAGTCACAGGCACAGTTACACCATCTAAACATATTCGTTTTTCTTCTTAAGCATGTTGCAGTGAACTAAGGGGAGGGCTGTTGTGGATCACATCACAACCTCTGGTGGTGGAGGGGGATGGGATGGGGTTGTAGAGGAGACCCAAGGAAACGTCACAATCCCTCTTGTTCTTCTGTTTACCAGGAGAGAAATTTTTCATGGAAATTACTTTCAACCAAAGCAGATTTATGCTTATGTCTTATTGGTAGCAAAGGGCAAAACTAATGATGGTCTTCAATAAGTTATGTTTATGCCAAGGTCCTGGGAGATAGGCCTCGTTGTCCAAATATGTTGTCATGTTTCCCCTATTTCCTCCCTAAAATAAAACTCATAACCTATAGAAAAAATAAGGCTGACAATAATATCTGACATGATTTTCACAGTTAGAATCTATAAAGGAAAGACTTGTCCCCCTCGCCTCTTGATATCTTACTCAAGAATAAAATTTCCATAGGAAACTCGGTGTGGGAATGTGATGAGGGGATGGAATAAATATGATACAGAAAGAAAATTAAAGAGCATGTATAAAGGGGGTGAGGAGGGGTGGGTGGGTAGGGATATGGGTAAAAATGAGAATTAACTTGTGTCATATACTGGTACAAATTCCCCAATGTTATATGTGATTTTGAGATGTATATAAGTTGTACCAATAAAGAATTCAATTTAAAAAAATAATCTTCCTTCTGCTCATTTTGTACTCAGTTTGCTAAGGCAAGCAAATTCAAACAACAGAAGAAAATATGAATTTGTGTCTTTTGTATCTAGTCCCTTTTAACAAAATTCAGCAGTGCAGATAAAAGTAAATATGAATTTGTGTCTTTTGTATCTAGTCCCTTTTAACAAAATTCAGCAGTGCAGATAAAAGTAAAAATTCAGGGGCCGGAGGGTTAGCTCAGTGGTTCCGGCGCCTGCCTCGCAAGTGCAAGGTCCTGAGTTTGATCCCCGGTAACCACATATAATGCTGGGCGTGGAGACACGTCCACCAACAATCAACACCGCACACCACAATGCTGGACGTGGTGGCTCACGCCTGTCATCCCAGCACTCGGGAGGCAGGGACAGGAGGATTGCTGAGTTCGCGGCGGCTTTGCCTGGGCACCATAGTGAGCTCAGGGCCAGCCTGAACTACAAAGCAAGACCCTGTCTCAAAAAGCAAAAAAAAAGTAAAAATTCAGTGTTTAGTCTCTAGTTCTCACTCTCACACAGTGAGGATGTGTATTTTTGCAGATCAGGTGGAGCATTTGAGTAATCAGTAATTGTGTGCCCTGGTTTTCTCTGCTGCAGCCCAGTACAAACTGCACTTACCAATTTCTACTATTTACATTTTTCCTCTGTAGTTGCTTCTGTTAGTCGTCCTGCTAGCTTTTATTCTCCTTGGAAGTACATAGTGTAATATTCTTCATAGTGTGAGAAAAAACTTGTAGTGAAAATGCAGACCGAAAAAATGGCATAACGGCTCAAGTAAGAAATCCTAGCACACTTGGAGGCAGAGACAAGAGAACTTCCAGTTCAAACCTAGTCTGAAAACACTTAGAACATATATACATATGTATGTATGTATATGTGTGTGTGTGTGTGTGTATATATATGTGTATATATATATATATATATATATAATATACAAATAAAGAAAAAGATAACCAAAGATTAATTCATAAGGACCATGAGGGGTGATGAACATAAGGTGATCTTTTAAGGACTTGTCCAACTCCAACAGGCCCTCAAAAAGCCTTACAATTGTTAGAGTTATACCAATTACTTTCTACTTTCACAAGTGTCTTTGAAGATAAAATGATAGATCTACTTAAAATGCCAAGTATCTAAAATAGCTTTTTGAAATATAATGGAAGAGACAATAAATAGCATAGCAAAACTTACTAAATTGTTTGCTGCACTGACTAATGATTAGAATTGCTAGAGGGGCTTTTGAAACTTCTGATGCTTGGGTCCCCAAACTCCAATTTAGGTGTTTTAAAATGTAGCCTGGATATAGACTTTTTAAAAATTCCTCAGATGATTTTGAAGTGCAATCAATATTGAGAACCATCGTTCTATCTCCAGAGTATTTGTTGCTAACTGTGATTTAACCAGATTATATTCCTAATCTTCACCTTGATTAAAATCAAGGACTTTAGTTTCAGAGATTCAAATTCAAGTTGTCTGAAGTGGAATTCAGGCATTTAAATAAACTTGTGATTTTAATGTGGAATCAGGATTAAATGCCAACAACTCTGGCATTGGATTTTCAATGTGTGATACAGACTCAAGGAAAGGAAAACAGTCTTCATCTGTCACAACAGAGCATTACCCTCAGCTGAGTCCCTGAAATGGAAAGTTTCTAGTCTGAGGTTAGTTGACGGTTTCTGAGAGTTAAAACAAGCTTGTATTGCTGGTTACACTGAAGTGGCTTTAATGTTTATTTAGACAGGAACCTAAGGATCAAGCGCTGCCTCCACCTAATAATCCCCTCATTAATTATTTTAATACAATACTAATGCATCAGGATTCACTGAGAAAACTGTAACCGTATATGTATGTCAGTGAGTGGTTTTAGATTCGTTCTTCTGGAAATGTTGGGCAAACTAGTCATTATATTTTTCTGTAAGTCAAAGTTAGAACTTTTTACCTGCTTTGGAATAGTCTCCTTTGAAAAGTCTTGCCCTATTAATTAGATTTAAAATGTATTTGTATATTCTCTGCACATACTGCTTTTTACATAAAGAACCTTGATGAACCGAGCATGGTGGTGCATCCTGTAATCCAGGTACTAGGAAGGCTGGGGCCGGAGGGTGGTGAGTACAAGGACCACTTGGGCCATTTAGGGAGACCATGTCAGAGAATAGAAGAAAGGAGGAGAAAAAGGGAAAAGAGAAAGGAAAGAAGGAAGGAGGTCAGAAGGAAGGGAGGAAAGAAAGAAAAAGCAAGCAAGAAAGGGGGAAAACCTCAAATATAAAATATATGTGTCAAAAAATTTACAGTTTCAAAATATCTTCCATTAATATTTATTTAAGGATATCCCCTTTTAAATATGTATCATGAAGAAATGTCTAAACAAATTCTTTTGCATAGTGTTGCACCTGCAAGACTGGGGTCACTGTAAAAGTCAGGTTCAGTTGAACAGCGAGGGTCGTGGAAAGATGCCCATGGAGAACAAGTGTGCATGCTCGGCCAGTGGCGCACGCGCGAGGTGCAGGGCAGTCACTTGATGAAACCGCAAAGGGCTAACAGACGGAAGAACCGCCATGGCGGAGGCTACAGATGCTCAGCCCGGTCGGAGACCTTGCAGGTGTTGCGGGACACGGCCAATCGCCTGCGAATCCGTTCCATCGAGGCCACAAGTACCAGCAGCTCTGGGCACCCCACCTCTTGCTGTAGCGCGGCCGATATCATGGCCGTGTCTTCTTCCACACAATGAGGTACAAACAGGATGACCCCGAGCACCCTGACAACGACAGATTCGTCCTCTCCAAGGGCCACGCCGCGCCCGACCTCTACGCCACATGGGCCGAAGTGGGGGACATCGGCACCTGTGACTTGCTGAGCCTGAGGAAGCTTGGCTGCGACTTGGAAGGACACCCGACCCCACGCCTGTCCTTTGTGGACGTGGCCGGCGGGTCCCTCGGGCAGGGCTTGGCCGCCGCGTGCGGGATGGCCTGCACTGGCAAGTACTGCGACAAGGCCAGCTGTCGGGTGTTCTGCCTCATGGGTGATGCCGAATCCACAGAAGGCTCTGTCTGGGAGGCTTTGGCCTTTGCCTCCCACTACAGTTTGGACTATCTGGTGGCCATCTTCGATGTGAACCGCTTGGGACAGAGTGGCAAGGCCCCCCTTGAGCACCACACAGACGTCTGTCAGAGTCGGTGCGAGGCCTTCGGGTGGGACACTTCCACAGTGGATGGTCACGATGTGAAGGCCCTATGCCGGGCATTTTGGCAAGCGGCCCAAGTGAAGAACAAACCAACAAAGTTCGGGGTATCCCAAACATTGAGGATGCCGAAAATTGGCATGGAAAGCCGATGCCAAAAGAGAGAGCAGAGGCAATTATCAAGGTAATCGAGAGTCAGATGCAGACCGACAGAACTCTCACACCGAAGCCCCCTATTGAAGACTCACCTCAGATCAGCATCTCCAATGTAAAAATGACCTCTCTTCCTGCTTACAAAGCTGGTGAGAAGGTAGCGACTAGGAAAGCGTATGGTATCGCTCTGGCTAAATTGGGCCACGCATGTGAAAGAGTTATTGCTCTGGACGGTGACACGATGAACTCCACCTTCTCCGACATGTTTAAGAAGGATCACCCCAAGCGTTTCATAGAATGTTTTATTGCTGAGCAAAACATGGTGTTGCCTTGGGCTGTGCCACTCGCAATCGAACCATTGCTTTTGCTAGCACATTTGCTGCCTTTTTGTCCCGAGCATTTGATCAGATCCGGATGGGAGCAATCTCCCAGTCCAGTATCAATCTTGTTGGCTCTCACTGTGGAGTGTCTGTCGGTGAAGAAGGACCCTCTCAGATGGCGCTGGAGGACCTAGCCATGTTCCGGAGCATTCCCAACTGCACTATTTTCTATCCGAGTGATGCAGTCGCAACAGAACATGCTGTTTTTCTGGCTGCCAATACCAAAGAAATGCACTTTATTCGTACCAGCTGGCCAGAAACTGCAATTATTTATACCCCACAGGAGAACTTTGAGGTCGGACAGGCCAAAGTAGTTCGTTGCAGTGTTGATGACAAGGTCACGGTCATTGGAGCTGGAGTTACTCTCCATGAAGCCTTAGCGGCTGCTGATGATCTTGCTCAACAAGGTATTTCTATTCGTGTCATTGACCCGTTTACTATTAAACCTCTGGATGCTGCCACCATCATTTCTAGTGCAAGGGCCACAGGTGGCCGGATTGTCACCGTGGAAGATCACTACAGAGAAGGCGGCATCGGAGAAGCTGTCTGTGCTGCTGTCTCCGGGGAGTCAGACATCCTCGTCCACTCTCTGGCGGTCACAGAAGTTCCTCGGAGTGGAAAACCTTGTGAACTGCTGGATATGTTTGGAATCAGCACCAAACACATCATAGCAGCTGTGAAATACATATTAATGAGATAAATCTGCTCATTTTTAACGCAGCAAATCTGTTAATTTTGATATTGAAGCACTGAAACCTTTATGTTAAATTTACCTATCACAATCATCACTTATCTATACAGTTGTGCATTGTTCTGTTTTAAAGCAAGGCTATGCAACACTATTGCTTCTCCATAAAGTTATGTAACACTATTCAAGTAAATTTCCAGTTAAAGTGTAAAGAAATACAGTCACTATCCTCAGTTTTGAAGTATTAGAATGGGCTTAAAATTTTAAATGGCAGAGTAGGAAAACAGCCACCTAATACAAAGTTTTATGTTAAGACTAAAAGTTACTGACTGGGTTGGGAATTAGTATCTCTTTCTTAGATGTGTATAATTTCTTTGTGAGTTAAGAAAATGTGAATTTAACCATAAGACTCCATAGCCCAGATTTTGAAGTTAGGTTGAGCTTTCGTATAACACCATTACCACCCTACACCTGTAGCTTCCCAGATCATGTTTGCAGTGGCCTGGGAGTTTCCTGAAAATCCATCTCCCCTCTAAAGTTCACGGGATGCAGAGCAGCAATGGTGTGTAGCTGCTTGTGGTAATTGTTTCATAAAGAACAAGAAAGCATAGTAAAGTCTATTCTACATGGGTATGTACAGTTATGTGATAATTCAAAATTATTTTAGGGACCAAAACAGATTCCATTTGTCTGCAAAAGATTCCAGAGCTGATGTAATAAAACATTTAAAGACAATGTAGAGCTGATGTAATAAAGTATTCAAGAACATCTATTGTATTTCATTTCTGAAAAACTATAAATGAAGAAACTTGGGTGTAAGTCACAGGCAGAGGAAAGATAGGTTATCCAACAGCAAACTGGAAAAAATGTCAGAGCTGCAAATAAGTCACTGGAGAACAATAGAGTGACTGAAAACCTTTCCTTTAGGTGTACTGCTGTTAGCCACAAATGAATACATCAGATACTTGGAATACAAGCAAGATGTAACAGATGGTTAAAATGGACCTTAATTTCTAAAATTTCTTTAGGTGTGTCTGCATGTCAGTTTTCTGACTTTTCCCCTTATTAAGCATCCTCATTAAGGTCTGTGGAGGCACAATCTATTAATTTCAGCAAGTGTTCTGTCAGTATCAAAAAAATACTAACCTAGGATCTAGAAAAACCCACTGTGCTTTTATTCCTCCTCCTCTTCTTTTCTTCTTCCTCTTCCTCCTTTTCTTCTACTTCTCCTCCTCTTCTTCTACTTCCTCCTCCATTTCTCTTTTCTTTTCTTTCTTTTTTTCTTTAAGAAAGGGTCACTCTGTGTAGTCGAGGCTGTCCTTGAACTCTTGGTGCTCTCCCTGCTCCAGCCTCCCAAATGCTCAGATTACAGGCATATGCTACTACATCCAGTGATTTTCTGATTTGTAAAATGGATATAATAATTCTTGTTTTGAGACTTATAAAATGTGAGAAGAAAAAATGCCAGTTGATATATGAAATTGTAGAAATCTACAACGTGCATATATGCAAAAATTATTCTTACCTTTCTGAATTTCACACACATGAATTGTATTTGTGAGCATGTTATCTGTAACTGGATTTTCCACTGGGGTCATTTAAATGTAGTAACATCAGTCAGGTCCTACATTCATGTGTGAGTAGGGTATTAATGACAAAGCTTTGATTCTTAGATTTTTATACCTTGGAAAAAAATAATGTTGATTCTGAAACACGGCAAACTAGGTAAAGTATTAACACATACTTTTTGTCAAAATTGAATGAAGAACTTCCACTTTTATTACACAGAACATGTATGTGGGTGTATAATGATCTGTTTTCAGTGAGCATTCATGAGCACATTTGTAGTAGTAATAATGGATGGAGTTTGAACACATGTATGTGTTACGTTAAGTGGATCCTCAGAGCCTCCAGAAATTATATTTTTAAGTGTGTTTGTTTGTGGGGGATGCATAAGTAGCTATTGCAAATGTTGTTGCCACAAGGAATTAACTAGTGGCTATCAGCTGTAAGAATAAGAGATGAGAGACAAGATTTGTCTTGAGGGGCTGGATATTTAGCTCAGCGGTTCTGGCGCCTGCCTCGCAAGCGCAAGGCCCTGAGTTCAATCCCAGTAACCACATACAGTGCTGGGTGTGGTGACTCACACCCACCAGCCATCAATATCACATACCACAGTGCTGGGCGTGGTGGCTCACGCCTGTAATCCCAGCACTCGGGAGGCAGAGACAGGAGGATTGCTGAGTTCCAGGCTTGCCTGGGCTACATAGTGAACTGAGGGCCATCCTGAACTACAAAGTGAGACCCTGTCTCAAAAAAAAAAAAAAAAAAAAAAAGATTTGTCTTGAGCCTACTGTTCTTAAAATAACAAAACTAAAGGTAAACCTCAAAATGTCTAAAAAAAAGTTCAAAACCCAAAGGTAATTTAAGAGGGAAAATTGTAAATATGAGAGCAGAAATTAAGGAAGCTAAAAAATACAAAGAATCAATAAATTGAAGATATGGTTATTTAAAACATAATATGTATAATATATATATAATATATATATTTAAAACATTACATATAATATAATATGTATAATATATAGGATACATATTATAATACATATCATATATATTATACATACATATATATATATAAACCAAAAGAAGAGAAAAAATAGTCACATCAATGTAATTAAGAAAGAAAAAGAGGAAATCATAATGGATATCACTGAAATCTAGAAGACCATTAGTAGCTAGTATAAAAAAGTTACACTCCAACAAATGAGAAAATTTTGAAGAAATGAACAGATCCTTAGACACACATGAATTGTCAAAAGTGAACCAAGAAGACATAAAAGTTCTGAACATCCAGTAACAACCAATGAAACTGAGGCAGTAATTAAATAATAGGAAAAATACCTGGGACCTGATGTACTCACTATTGAATTCTACAAGATCTTCAAGAAAGTGCTAAAATCAATACTCCTCAAATTCTTCAATGAAATTAAAGAGGAACAAGTTCTTCCAAACTCATTCATGGACGCCAGTATTATTTTCAGCCTAAAATCAGATGAAGATTCAACTAAAAAAGAAAACTATACACCAATGTCTCAGTGAATGTAGATGTAAAAGTCCTCAATAAGACTTTGGTAAGTAGAAAACAATAAATCATCAAAATGATCACATATCAAGACCAAGTAGGTATCATACACTAAAGGCAATGATGATTCAACATGTGTGCACAAACCAATATATGTGATACACCGCTTAAAAAGAAACAGGACCAAAAATCACATGATTGTATCAATAGATTAAAAAAAACAAAACCAAAAACAACAACAACTTTGCGAGGGCTGGGGATTTAACTCAATCATTCCAGGATCTGCCTTGCAAGCTCAAGTTTCCAAGTTTGATCTCCAGTAACCGAATACCACAATATCTGGAGTGGTGGCTCACAACTATAATCCTAACACTCGGAAGGCAGAGGCAGAAGGATTGTGAAGAGTTTGAGACTGGTCTGGGTTACATAGTGAGCTCAGGGCCAGCCTGAACTACAAAGCAAGACCCTTTCTCAAAACCAAACCAAACCAAACCAAAACAAACCAAAACAAAATACAATGTACCAACAAAGATAAATTAAAAAAAAAAAAAACTTCTGAAATATTTAAAAATCATTCACAATTTTTTAAAATACCCTGAAGAAAATAGATATGTTAAGACTGTTTCTAAGCCACCTAAAGCCATTACAACAAATATCCAACATCACATTAAATGAAAATAAGCTGATAGTATCCCCTTTAAAATCAGGAGCAAAATAGGAGTGTCCACTATTTAATATATTACTTGACACATTAGCCACAGATCAATCACACAAAAGAAAAAGTTAAAAGGATAAGTATATGGAAAAAATCAAATTATAATTACTTGTAGATGTCATTATCTTTTACATAAAAGATTAAAAAAATTACACCAAAAGATTTCTAGAATCAATAGCCAAATTTGGCAAGTAGCAGGATACAAAACATACAAAATCAATAGCACTCCTATAATGAATTAATGGATTCACTCAGAAAAAATGAAGAAAACAATACTACTCTCAATCATATCAAAAAATTAAATAGATATCAAGAAAATTAAATACTTGGGAATTAATCTAACTGAGGAAGTGAAAAACTTCTACATTAAACACCATAGAAATCAGAACAAAGGAAATTAAAGAAATTACCAAAAATGCAAGATATCCTTTGCTCCTGTATATGCAGAATCAATATTGTCAAAACTAATATACAAATGTAATGCAATCCCAGTCAAAATATTAATAACACTCCTCACAGAACTAGAGAAAGCAATCCTAAAATTTATATGAAATAGGAGAAGGCCCAGAATAGCAAAAGCAATCCTGAGCAACAAAACAAAGCAGGAAGTATCATAATCTTAGACTAAAACTCATGCAATGATTAAAGCAGTATGACATTGGCACAAAAAAGGACACGTGGGTTGATGGAACAGAATAACACTAGAAAAATTCAGCCCACCTGCTTTCCGACAAAGGGACCAAGCACATACACTGAAGGGAAAAAGCCTCTTTAACAAATGGTGCTGAGTACACTATTTGGAAGACTGAGGGGAGAGGAACACAGGAAGAATTGAGTTGTATTGTGTACATGAACAAACTACCCGATAATGAATGCAATCACTATGTATCAAACATGAAGGTAATGTGTTGGTATATATTAATGCATATTGAGATACACATTCTAGGTTTAGGTAAGAGTTAGGATCATAGGGACAGTGTTGGTGTGTATATACCTGAGTATTGTAGTTCACATTCTATGGTATTTCTTTCTTTTTATTTTAGTTTTTTATTGTGATATAAATACATTTTATATACACATTATGATACACTCAACATTGAGATTTTGTACCTGTATATGACATGAATTAATTCTCATTTTCCCCTTCCCCTACCCACCATACAACTCCCCACCCTCTATATACATGAGTTTGTGTCCCTTTTTTTTTAACCATCACAATTTTTTCTTTCCCCTCATTACTTACCCCTACCTCCCATTTCCTTTAGGATATTTTCTATTTTACAGTGTCTATCATACATTTTAGAACTTATTTACATTTCAGTTTCTCACACCAGAGAAAAGATACAGTATTTACACTTCTGTGACGTATTTATTTCACTTGTGAGCATGTGCTCAAAGTACATCCATTTGAGTATGAATGACTCAAAATTGTCATCCTTTATAGCAGAGTAGTACTCCATTTTATTAAAAAAAAAACCACACATCTTCTTTATCCATTGTAGAGTTGATGGGCATTTGGGTTGTTTCCAAGAATTAGCTCTCAGAAAGTAAGCTGCTATAAACATGGGTGCACATATGTCACTGTGATATAAATCTTTTAATTTTTTCATGTACATAACTAGCAGGGGAATAGCAGAATAAAATAGGACCTCTAATTGCCATTTTTTTCAGCAGTCTTCTCACTGATCTCCATAGTGGTTGTACCAGTCTACATTCTCACCAACAGTGGAGAAGGGTTCCTTTTTCTCCAGAGCCCCACTAGCATTTGTTGCTGGCTAATTTTGAAATAGCCATTTTTCGTGGAGTGAGATGAAATCTTAGTGTCGTTTTCATCTGCATCTCTCAAATGACCAGCATTTCTTCATGTGGTTCTTAACTGCTTTTACTTCTTCCTCTAAAAAGTGTCTGTTCATTTCAGATGCCCATTTTTGAACTGGGTCTTAAAAAATCAAACCCCACTCCCAATTTAAGGACCCAAATCTATAGTATTTCTTAAGGATAGTTTTGCTTTCCAAATACCTGAATATTACATTTTGAGAGCAGCGTTAGGGTTAGTGTTAGAGTGATAGTTAGACCTAGAGCTTGTTATAGTATTGATGCACATACTCCTTAATATTAGAGTTCACTTTCTAGGGTTAGGGATTGAATTAAGTTCATAAATAAAAAGAGAGGTAGTGTTCTGTGCATAAACCTGAATGCTGGGGCTTGCCTTCTAGGCTTATTTTTAGGGTAAAATTTAGGTATAATTACAATGTTGCTTTTTAAATACTTCAGTATTATATTGCAGATAAAGAATTAGGGTTAGATTCAGTGTTAAGATAGTGTTGATGTTCATAAACCTGGGTTCACCTAAGGTTCAAGTTATAGTTAGCATTATAATTAGTTCTATTAATAGTGTTTATATGCAAATACCTGTGTATAGGTATTCATTTTCTGTTATTATGGTTAGTTTAAGTTATTGTAATTATGAGAATGGTTTTGTTATAAAAATAAATTTGGCTTCCTATTGCTCTCCCACCATCTGTTCCTCTGAGGTATGATATAGCAAGAAGGCTTTCACTAGAACATAGTCTTGATCTTAGAATTCATAGCCTCTAGGACTCTAAAAAATAAATCTCTGTTCTTTATAAATTATTCTATCTCAACTATTCTGTTATAGCTGCATGAAGTAGAACAACACCTCAGGTGATCTGTACATCCAAGAAATGAGGGCTTAGGCTTCTCCAGGCTCCTAGGTGCTCCTAAACAGGTGGGTCAGTTTTGATTCTTATCTCTTGATCTAATGGACATCGGACTCCATATAATCATTTTTCCGTGGGTGTTTGTATGGCACCATTGAAGTGTCAGAGCTCTATTTTTTTTTTGCATTATTCAGTAAACATTATGGTACATTATATACACAGCTCACAATCACACACAACATTGGGGAATTTGTACCAATATGTGACACAGGTCAATTCTCATTTTTACCCACATCCCTACCCATTCACCCCCTCCCCATCCCCTATAAACATACTCTTTTATATTTATTTATTTATTTATTTGTTTGTTTGTTTGTTTGTTTGTTTATTTTGAGGCAAGGTCTCGCTTTGTAGTTCAGGCTGGCTCTGAGCTCACTATGTAGCCCAGGCAAGCCTCAAACTCAGCAATCCTCCTGTCTCTGCCTCCTAAGTGCTGAGATTACAGGCGTGAGCCACCACAACCAGCAATGTGGTATGTGGTATTGATTGCTGGTGGGCATGAGTCACCATGCCCAGCATTGTATGTGGTTACTGGGGATAGAACCCAGCACCTTGTGCTTGCAAGGCAGGCACCAGAACTACTGAGCTAAATCTCCAGCCCCATACTCTTTTATTCTTTTCCAAATCATATTTATTTCTTTCCCTCATTACGTTCCACACCAAATTCCTTTTGGATATTTCCCATTCTACAAAAACTATCTTACATTCTAGAGCTCCTTCACCTCTACAGGTGCAGAGCTCTATTTGTATACACAAGATTGACTGTAGATTGAGACAGATAACCCTCAGACCAACTTAAATGTCTTTTGAAAGTTATTGAGACTCATAGTCATTTCCTTCTAAAACCATAAAAAGTACAATTTTATTTCATCTTTTCAAACAAGTTAAGTACTCCTGAACTATTATAATAGCAAGTACTCCCTGTGGAAAAATGGTGATATTAAATATATCATAAATGTTACCTTCACTAAAAATGTTAAGTTTAAATTGAAGCAACCAGGGCTGAAGACTTTAGCTCATCGGTTCTGGTGCCTGCCTCACAAGCACAAGGTTCCAAATCTGATCCAAGGCACGCACACCCCCGATGGAGAAAAAAACGACAATAAAATTGAAGCAGACGTTGAAATTATTAAAAATTTCAGGTTTGTTCAACAGGTCCTTTCCACCCCTTCCCCCACAACATAGGAAATTACAATAATTTTAACTATTTATACCAACTCACCCTCATATTTGTGGTATTACAAACCTTTTATATTTTGAATAAAAAGCACAAAGAAGTGATTTGATTTTTATCATTCAACTGAAGAATACACAAATCTTTAAAACACAACCCAATGTATTTGCAGCCAATGGTCTGACTCATCTAACTGCACAAATATTCCAATGGCAGAACCCCATTTTGCCCCCTTCCATGTATGGCTCTCTTCTTTGTCTGGAGAGCTAACCATCATTTCTCTTTGATCTCCAGTGACAAACTCTGTCTGGTTCTGAATTTTATCTAATGGAATAATATGGCTTATTCTACTTTAGCCCTGGGTATATTTCCTGAACATTTATGTTTTTCAGAATTTTTCTATTGATACTTATGCTTTATATTCATCAAATATCTCATTTGTATTGTATTTCCGATCATAAATATACTATTCAAATTGTGAATGAACAAAAGGGTGTCCTTATTGGAGCATTATTATACATAGTGCTGCTATGAACATTTATGTACAACTACACATAAACTCATTTTTATTCATTGTATAAGTGAGAGGGAATTACAGAGTCATCATCTAAATCTATACTCAGCTTGAGTAATACTGCCAAGTATCTTTATAGATACTGGATATTTTTACTTGTTTAACTTTCCAACTTTTCCACAGTGATTGTACTGATTTATATTTTCACATCAAAATATGAGAGATCAGGTTCATCCTAGTCTCAGAGATATTTGATTTTTTCTGTTTTAAATTTTAATTTATTTGGTATATATTACTTGAATGGGATTACCCTGACATTTTAATTTGCATCTCCTGGGTGACTGATAATAATGGGTATCTTAGCCCAGCGTGGTGGTTCTTAGCGTCTGTATCACCATTTCACTCCTTTAAGAATTTCTTTTTGGTGAGGAATATAAATCTATTTGTCATTCTCCCCTTTTTGGTTAGTATTTTTATACTAAATTTAAGACATCTTTGCCTTCCCCAAATTTACTTAAGGTGTTTTCTTCTGCATATATATATATATATATATATATATATATATATATATATATATATATATTTTTTTTTTTTTTTTTTTAGCCAGGGTCTCTCTTTGTAGTTCAGGCTGGCCCTGAGCTCACTATGTACCCCAGGCAAGCCTGGAACTCAGCAATCCTCCTGTTTCTGCCTCTCAAGTGCTGGGATTACAGGCGTGAGCCACCACAACAGCACTGTGGTATGTGGTATTGATTGCTGGTGGGTGTGAGTCACCACGCCCAGTATTGTATTTGGTTACCGGGATTGAACTCAGGACCTTGCACTTGCAAGGCAGGTGCCAGAACCACTGAGTTGAATCTCTGGCCCACAAATGTATATTTTTAAACTTTCAGATACAGATCTACAGTTCATCTGGAATTAATTATTGTTTGTGGTATAATTTTGCAATCAAGATACTTTTATTTTCCTCTTTAAAAAGCTAGACTGAAGCATTTTATGAGAATGCAATATTCCCTCTTACTGTACCATAATGTTATCATCCTTATAAATCAGGTAACTACACATGTGTGGATATATGTTTGCCTTATTGATCTACTTATCTGTTTTGCACTCATTCACATTCTTTTTTTGGAATTGAAGCTAGATCTTCACACATTGTAGGCAAGTACTGTACTACCAGCCCATACTCTCTTGATTATCATCATTTTATAATGTTTTAATATGCAGTAGTATACATCCTCATCTCCTACAATTCTTGTTCTCATTTTTCAGCATCCCTTTACAATTCCTAGTTCTTTAGCTTCCCTATAAATTTTAAATGTCAAGTGATAATTTTTACCACAACATATTTGCATCTTCATAAAATTACAGTAAGATCACATTTCCCTTTAGGGATATCATCTTAGTAAAATCGCTTAGGAAGTTAAACTCAAGGAATCTTATAAAAGTGAGATACCAAGTAAGGAACACACTCAAAGTAAGGTAGAAATTCCTGTGGAGATCTAAAAGCTTTCTTCGTGGGTGGTGTATTTGAAAGATTTTTTAGGGACTCTACCTTCAGATTTATAAAACCATACTTTTATTACTCAGATTGGTCTGCCTGGGAATGCCAGTTCCTGTGATCTTGTCTTCATCATGTTTCTGTTGCCAGAACAAAACACCCAACACCCAACACCCACAACCTCAGGAAAAAAGGTGTGTTGTGGCTCACAGGTACAGCTCTTGATTAGCTGGCTTCAAGGAAGAAACAACAGAGTGGAAGGACCTGGGCAGAGGACAGCTGCTCACATTGTGAGAATAAGAATAAGCCAGGGACAGAGACATATTCTTCCAGGTCATCTTCTGGGTGACCATCTCTACACAGGTCCTACTTATTCGAGCAAGTCCACTCAGGGCTCAGTCACCTTCTTTGGAAGATGGGACGTTCATAATCCAAATCATAGCAGATCCTTCCAATATCCTTTCATAAGCACCCTTTTTCTACTTTAAAAGTATATATTTTTCATCCACCCATAATCATTCATTACCAGTTATGAAACTATTACAGTACTTGGCAAAGGAACATTTAAAAGCTCTAGCAAGATGGGCTTTGCTAAAATCACGAAGGAAGTCACTATAACGCAGGAGTAAACTCCTGCACTCATCATCTTTTCATCTCAGTAAAGGTAAACCCGGCAATTAGGAAGTTATTTTAGCACATGGGACTATGTTCTGAGTTCAGTATGTATGTAATGCTGGTTTTCTGCAAGTTGTGTCATATTTATGTATGAGTATTTACAGTGGAATGTCCAAGACTTTAAGAAAGTATTTTCAGTCTTGTCACTAAGAAAAAAGACTCTCACTCACTTCTGCCTATAGTATGAAATTTTACTCTGCCTGATATCAAGGCAGAAGCTCAACTTCCACATTTTGTCTCCTAACAGACCAAAAGACATTTTTCTCTTGCTATTCATTTAGCTTCACTTTAGGGGTGTTTTCTTTGACAATGTGACATGATCCTGGGTAAGGAACATCTATCACAGAGAGACCATTTTTCTGTCCCTTTGGCACTGACATTCTTGGTTATCACTGTGAAACACTTTCTGATGGTGCTCAGATGTATTTACTAGACTTAAATGAACCTAACTTCATGGTGGATTCTACCGTGCAAGGAGAGCACTTAAGCGGCTGAATCCTATGCCTGCTATAAACCTTATATTTACTGTGGCCCAATATCTTCTCTTAGATTCAATGGTAACTTCCTCCAATTAGATAAAAACTGCCTTCCCCCTAGCAGGAGTCTTGAGCAGAGTTGCAGGTCAAGATGTTCTCCTTGAACATCTTGCAGGCTAGGCCAGTGCAGGGCACATTGTCCTCAGCTTGAGAGAATCTGATTCTTTCAGTCAGAATCAATTTATCCCTCTCAGATTTGGTATTTCCCAAGTCCATTGGATAAATTACAATTGTGATATAATAATTTTATTGTAAAAAGCAAATTGACAATATAACAGAAGCTACATTCTTAAAATAATAACAAAGACATTACCTCAAATTTTCTATGAGTATATGAGGAGGAAATTTTAAAGACCACTCATTTACTTAATTAAGAGCTACTTGGGCTTAGTAGAGATGACAAACTGCTGACTTGAGTGGTGGTGCAGTACATGAGATCATCCTGTCACAGCCCACGTTTTCTTTTTTTTTTCTAATATTAAATGTGACTGAAACATCTCTAAGGAATAACATTTTCCCTGTTTTATTAAGTCTATTTCACAAAACATTTTATGCCAGGCCACAGAATCACTTTAGCTTGTTATTCGAGCATCCTTCTGTAAGGGCACACAGAGCTGAGGGCTATAAATCTTCCTTAATCATTGATAGAGGTACTAGCTCAATTTGTCACGAAGGATATCATTTCACAGAAGCGGGATCTGAATAGATGTCAAAACAAAACAAAACATACTGTCCTTGGAAAGAAAGGTTCAAAATTGTAAAGGTGTCAATCCTTTTAAAGTGAAAATAAGGTGAATAATGTGTAATACCAAATGAGTGTGTGGAAAGTGACATCAAATGACCACTCTTTCAAGTGGGTCTGAACTTCTTAATTGATTTGCGATAAAACTATGCACACAGGTAACAGAAAAAAGACTCATTATCATATGTCTTGGGAAAGTTTACTTTTTTTTTTTCTTTTTGAGACAGGGTCTCACTTTGTAGTTCAGGCTGGCCCTCAGCTCACTATGTAGCCCAGGCAAGCCTCGAACTCAGCAATCCTCCTGCCTCGGCCTCCCGAGTGCTGAGTGCTGGGATTACAGGCATGAGTCACCATGCCTGGCATTGTGGTATGTGGTATTGATTGCTGGTGGGCGTGAGTCTCCATGCCCAGCATTTGTATGTGGCTACCAGGGATCGAACTCAGGGCCTTGTGCTTGTGAGGCAGGTGCCGGAACCACTAAGCTAATCCTCCGGCCCATGTTTACTTCTTATTATTATGCTCATACATGTGTATAAGGGAGGTGCAATATTCTTTGGCTTCTTTCAAAACAAGCTTGACCATGTACCTTTGAGAAATTTTATCTACATTTAATCCTGAAGAATATATTTTATCCTGATTTCATACATCGCAGGAACAACCACCTTTTGGGGGTAATTTTTATTCTTATTTTTACTCCTCGTGCATCAATTATCCAGTGAGAATCTGTGCAGAGATTTGTATGTGAGCCTCAGAGCTTACAGGTTATAGCACAGAGAACTCACAATGGAGCCTATGTGAATGAACTGAGCCATTTCCATTCTTGACCCTTTCCAGCCTTGCATTTGTATCTCAAAAATTCATCTCTTCTCTTCCAAAACTAATGGAACAGCGTTTTGGTGCTGGCTTCCATCTAAGTGGAAAGTTCCTCCTAGATTCTCACTATGCATATTTCTAAAGACTGTTCTCCAATTTCTGTGAATTCAGTAGCAGATAGAACACTGGGTAGCTCTGCTTTGTCTGGAAAGACTTGTGCACAGCACTTTCCTTTCACTCTTGGCTTTCTTTGATGTTAAGTGCACTTTCCAAACACTCATAATGCTAAGACTGACATCATTTTCCATTTTGAAAGAACGACTTCAATCAGATTGTATGACAACATATTTCCCAGCAATTTTGAATTGATGTTTTGTCTGGATTTGTGTCCTTCAACTCTACTATATATTTTAAAATCAAAAATAGGAAATATTTTATTTAGCAATTGATCAACAGACTGGGAGTGCTTTTAAGGCAAAGAGAGCAAGAGGAAGATACATTTCATGACCAATATTGATGTCTTCTCTTTAAAATTTAGCTAAATCATATACTGATTGCTATATCTTCAATTTTAATGGCCTCAAATACAACATTTTTGCTTTAGCATCCACCCTTTTTGTTTTGTTTTGTTTTGTTTTGAGACAGGGTCTCGCTTTATAGTTCAGGCTGGCCCTGAGCTCACTGTGTAGCCCAGGCAAGCCTCAAACTCAGTAATCCTCCTGCCTCTGCCTCCCAAGTGCTGGGATTAAAAGTGTGAGACACCACACCCATTATTGTGGTATGTGATTAGCAGGGATAAAATCAGGGACCTTGCTCTTGCTAGGCAGGTGCTGGAACCACTGAGCTAAATCTCTCACCCTCTCTGTACGTCAGAATTTCTCTGTCTTCATTTATTTATATGTTCTGTAGTCATCTGATAAATATATACTATGTGCCAGATACCCTGGTAAGCTTTAGGAATACAGACTTTTTTTTTGTTAACTGAACACTTCATAATTTCACTTGACTGGGGAAAGTCAATTATGTTGTCCACAAAACATACATATTAGACTGGAACATACAAAATTGCTATTTTTAGGTTGAAATTATAAATTATTAATAGTTTCACAGTTTACTCTAACATACAACATATTTTTACAGTGTTTTAGAAGCATTGACTAACACTGAAAAAAATATAGGCAGGGTATTAGGCAGTAGAGAGACTGAGAACAGAATGATAATTTTGGTCAAAAAGAATATAGTCAGGCTGGAGATTTATTTCAGTGGTACTGTGCCTTCCTGACAAGCACAAGATCTTGAGTTGGATTCCCAATACCAGGGGAAAAATAATTTAAAGATTTTTTTTAAATAGAAAGAGAAAAGAGTATATTCCATGCCAAGGAGAAACTTTTAAAACTTGAATGCATAAATGAACATAACATTCTGGAAAGTATAAGAAACATATTGAGAACCCAACAGTAGCTATATAGTAAGGTTCAATTCTACATTAACACTATAATTAAACTTATATTGACTGGCCAGCTATATAAGTATAAAGCATAAGGGATATACTAAAGTCATTTACAAAAATATATTATAGATGATTAAATTGATTGGGGACAACAAGAAATTAAATAGAAAAGGTGAAAAGCAAAGAAGAAAAGAACCAAAAACAGGGAAACATGGCAGCTCTGAATATGTCCATATCAGTCATAACCATTAATGTCAATGGACTTAATGGGCTAATTAAAAGACACAGACTAGAAGATTGGCTCAAGAAGCAAGATCCTACAATCTGCTGCATACAGGAAACACACCTAGTTCAGAAGGAAACCCATAGACTGAAAATAAAGGGTTGGAAAACAATCCTCCATGCCACAGGAAACTGCAAAAATGCAGGAGTGGTTATCTTGTTTGCAGATAAAATAGATTTTAAACCCAAACTTTTTAAAAGAGATAAAGAAGGTCATTATCTTCTTGTACAGGGAACAATCCAAGAGAAAGAAATAACAATCATAAATATTTATGCACTGGCCAAGGAATCAGAATGGACCCAGGAGCCATCCAATTCACGCTGCAGAGGGCTGAGGCCTGCCAACCAGCCTGCTCCACCCCAGAGCATGCAGGTGACTCAGAACGGACCTGGGCGCCATCCAGTTCCCGTCATGGAGGGCTGAAGCCTGCTGACCGGCCCGCTCCACCCTGGAGCATGCAGACGACTGTGTATGGACCCGGCTGCCATCCCCATTGTGGAGGATTGAGGCCTGCCGGCCAGCCTCCACCCCACCCCACCCCACCCCAGAGCTACAATGTGAGGACCCAGTCCCAAGAGGAGCCTGGAGCCATTTCCTGCATCCCTCCACACCGGAGCCACATCAAGAAGCCAGGCAAGATATAAAAAAAAAAAGAAGAAAAGAAAAGAAAAAAGGGAATCTAGCTTCTGTTTTACCATCTACTCCTAGATCCCTCTATTCACCTCTTTTCCTCACATCCTCTCCTATCTTCCTGTCAGAAGCAATACCCAGAAGTAAAAGACTCTTAGGCTGCCCTGTTTCTTCAGTATTATTATAAGAAGGTGAGCAAAGTCTCCAACGGTCTTACAGCATACAGTTGGTACGGTTTTATATATGCACTTTTATCCTCTGTTATTCACTGGCATATATGAGGTTCTCAGGTCTAGGTGATCTTCATAAATCTGTTAACCCTATTCACTCTCCTCCTGTCCCCCTACCTCCCTGATTCCCCAGTGACTTTTTATTCCCAAAGGGTACTGTGGGTACATTTACAATCTACATGTTGTATGCACATTGCTGATCCATTCTAAATTTTGGCATATGGACATAGAGGTAACTCATGAGCTCAAAGTCTTCAGAATAGAAATTAACAAAACTTTTCATTTTATTTACAGTGTTTAATGCTGATATTGGCACTGATTGTATTATGGTAACAAAGATGATGTGATTGTTCTGCTCAAATACCTCCCATGATGGGTTAGAACTGAGAACTCTCAAGGGTCACTACAGATTAAAGGAAGACACCCCAGGAAGGTGCCACATACAAAGGGCCCCAGATAATAGAAAGAAAGAGGACTGCGACAAACACTGCCCTGTCATCAGGCAAAGAATCAAACAAATACCATTAGTAACAACAAAAGAGTAGAAATGAGAAAATATACAAAAAAACAGACACAAAGATCACCACCACAGGGGAATTCAGAGAAAAGGGAAATAGGGGACACGTTAACTCAAACACCAGGGCTCTTGGAGATGGTGACTAAAGAAGATCTAGCAAAATGGAAATCAGAACTTATCACTGAGATCAAAACAGATACTGTCCAGAGTGAAAGACATCATTAAAGAAGAGATCAGTGAGATGATAGAATCCAAGATAGCAGAAGCAATGGAACCTTTTAAACAGCTTCAAGCAGAGCTCCAGGGAATGATGAAGGAGAATGAAAGCTTGCGCAGCAGGATGAATGAAGCAGAGAACCGAATCTCAGACCTAGAGCACAGCATAGCAGCCAGCGAGCAGGAAAGGTATAATCTATGGAAAAGAGCAAGGGACCATGAGAAATCAACTCAATAACTTCTAGATGACTCAAAGAAAAACAATATAAGACTGATTGGAGTCACTGAGGAAGCAGGAGACAGTGTAAAAGACATAAAAAAGGTGTTGTCAGAGATAACAACAGAAAACTTCACAGGAAAAGAAATAGGCATACAGATAAATGAGGCCTATCGGACTCCAAAACACTGTGACATAAAAATATCTACACCTAGACATATAATTATCAACGTTCCAGATGCACAACAAAAGAATGAAATACTGAAAGCAGTGAGAGAAAGGAAGAAAATCACCTACAAAGGGAAGCCCATTAGGATCACAGCAGACTTTTCAACACAAACACTCAATGCAAGGAGAGCATGGAGGGAAGTATTTCAAGCATTGCAGGAAAACAACCTCCAGCCTAGACTGTTGTATCCTGTAAAAGTAGCTTTCAGAATAGATGGGGAAGTAAGATACTTCCATGATAAAGAACACCTGAAAAACTTCACAAATATGAAACCTGCACTCCAAAACATTCTAAAGAATATCTTGGAAAACAACACAGAAAATTCCATACCCACGAGACCCAGGAGAGTGAATTCATTGGGGCAAACAAGAAACCAAACAGAAAAGGGGAAAAGCAAGGGAGAACCAAGAACAGGGAAGTATGGCAGCTCTGAATATGTCCATATCAGTCATAACCATTAATGTCAATGGCCTCAATGGGCCAATTGAAAGACACAGACTAGCAGATTGGATCAAGAAGCAAGATCCTGCTGGGTGTGGTGGCTCATGCCTGTAATCTCAGCACTAGGGAGGCAGAGACAGGAGGATTGCTGAGTTTGAGGCTTACCTGGGCTACATAGTGAGCTCAGAGCCAGCCTGAACTACAAAGTCTCAAAAAAAACTAAAGAAGCAAGATCCTACAATCTGCTGCATACAGGAAACACACCTAATTCAGAAGGAAACCCATAGACTGAAAATAAAAGGTTGGAAAACAATCCTCCATGCCACAGGAAACTGCAAAAAAGCAGGAGGGGTTATCTTGTTTTCAGATAAAATAGATTTCAAACCCAAACTAATTAAAAGAGATAAAGAAGGTCACTATATTCTCCTACAGGAAAAAAAAAAAACAGGAGAAAGAAATAACAATCATAAGGGCTGCAGGGTTAGCTCAGTGGTTCCAGCGCCTGCCTCACAAGCGCAAGGTCCTGAGTTTGATCCCCGGTAACCACATACAATGCTGGGTGTAGAGATTCAAACCCACCAGCAATCAGTACCACACACTACAGTGCTGGGTGTGGTGGCTCACGCCTGTAATCCCAGCACTCGGGAGGCAGAGAAAGGAGGATTGCTGAGTTCGATGTTTGCCTGGGCTACATAGTGTGCTCAGGGCCAGCCTGAAGTACAAAGCCAGAACCTGTCTCAAAAAAAAAAAAAAAGAAATAACAATCATAAATATCTATTCACCAAACTCTAATGCACCCAACTCTATAAAACAAACATTACAGGACATTAAAAGCCAGTTAACCACAAATACAATAGTAGTAGGGGACTTTAATACTCCACTGCCACAAATTGACATATCAACTGGACAAAGAATCAGTAAGGAAATACTTGTGCTAAGTCAAACTTTTGAGCAAATGGACTTATTAGATGCGTACAGAATTTTTCACACTACAAAGTGAGAATATACCTTCTTCTCAGCTTCTCATGGATCATTCTCCAAAATAGATCATGTTCTAGTCCATAGAACAGGTTTAGGTAAATGCAAAGGAATTGAAGTTATCCCTGGCATACTATAAAACCATAGTGCCTTGAAACTGCAGCTGAATAGCAAAAGAAATTCCAAGAGCCTCACAAACACATGGAAATTGAACAACACTCTGTTAACCAACCAATGGGCCACAAAAGAAATTAAAGAAGAAATTAAACAGTTTCTACAACTAAATGACAACCCCAGCATAATGTACAGGAATTTATGGGACACAATGAAAGCAGTTCTACAAGGGAAATTCATAGCAGTGAATGCCTACACTTGGAAAATATAGCAAAATGAAATGAACAATCTAATGATGAACCTCTGACAATTAGAAAAAGAGGAGCAAAACAAACCCAAAGCACATACTAGAGAGGAAATTACAAGGATCAGAGCAGAAATTAATGCAATGGAGACAAAGAGAACAGTACAAAGAATCAATGAATCGAAGAGTCGGTTCTTTGAAAGGATAAATAAAATAGACAGACCCTTAGCCAATTTTATCAAACATAGGAAGGAAAAGGTTCAAATCCATGTATTAAGGAATGAAAATGGGGAAATCAGAACAGACCCAGAAGAAGTCCAAAGGAAAATAAACACGTACTTTGAAAATCTGTACTCCATGAAGATGGAAAATCTAGAAGAAATGGATAGATTCTTAAACACATATGAACTTCCAAAGCTGAATGAAGTGGATATAAAAATGTTAAACAATCCAATATCAATCTGGGAAATTGAAAATGTAATAAAAAACCTACCAACAAAGAAAAGCCCTGTTCCTGATGGCTTCACTGCTGAATTCTATGAAACTTTTAAGGAAGAGTTAATAACAGTACTTCTCAATCTCTTTAATGAAATTGAAATGGAAGCAGTACTCCCCAAATCATTCCTTGAAGCAACCATCATCTTGATTCCAAAGGCAGAGAAAGATCCCACCAAAAAAGAAAACTACAGGCCAATCACTCTAATGAACATTGACACAAAAATCCTCAATAAAATACTGGAAAACAGAATACAGAGAGTTATCAAGAAAATCATAGAGCGGACTGGGGAACGTGCGGCGGGCGGACCGGATCCAGCAGCTCCGGGCCCGCTGTGCGTGCTTCCAGCGGACTGGGGAATGAGCAGCGGACAGACCGGATCCAGCAGCTCCGGACCCGCCGTGCCGTGTTTCCAGCGGACTGGGGAACGTGCGGCGGGCGGACCAGACCCAGCAGCTTCAGGCCCCCCGTGCCATGCTTCCAGCAGACTGGGGAACCAGCGGCGGACTGACCGGACCCAGCAGCTCCGGGCCCACCGAGCCGTGCTTCCAGCAGACTGGGGAACGAGCGGCGGACGGACCGGAAGCAGCAGCTCCGGGCCCTC
>PVIC010010267.1:0-43716 GCA_004025085.1 Thryonomys swinderianus | reverse complement strand
AGTGCTGGGATTACAGGCGTGAGCCACCACACCCGGCTCTATTTTCTTTTCATAGTTTTAGACTCAGTAGAAACCGGAGCATGAGAGGACAGATGCTTAAGCCTGAAGAAGCCTGCAGTGGGCGGGGTGAGCAGAGATAAACTCAAGTAAAATAGCTTTAGGCTATCGCTTAGAGCTCTGGAGGTGCTTCCACTTAATCTTGGGGAGCCCAGGGACAAAGCATTCCTCATCTCCCCACTGTTTATTTCTCAGAGGTCTTTGGAGTAGTTGTGAAAGTCAAGGGGCTAAGGGAGAGGGGAAAGCTGGTAAAAAAAGAAAGGAAGAAGGAAAACTTGAGATGTCCTTTGTTAACTTTTAAGTAGGAAAAAAGCCTGAAACAAATCTCAGGTTCTGCTGTGCACCCTGGAAATTATCAGGCGATAGAAAGTGTTCCAGTTATATGGTAAGTGTCAGTTTACAACCCCACACTATTTTCTGGGAAGCATAACTTGTGATTAAGAAGCCAAGAGATCGAATGGATAACTCATATCTAAATGCCGAAGGTGTGTAGTGAAAAGCTTCTCCTGATATTTAGCTTTGCGCTTAGGGACATGAGTATTGTTTCCACCGAACAGATGTGAAATCCCTCGAAGTGTGTAAGCAAATATAAAACACGTTCTTCTCTGGCCTCTTCCTTTTGACAAATGAAACCCTGTGTTCTTACTAGTTAATGCTTGCAGAACATAAAGTTTCCATTTCCTGTGGGCAGTTGGTACGTGGACATTACACATCTTCATTATTTTCTCACGCTCCTCCTCCCTGCCCTCTCCATCTCCGGACCCTCTTCCCATCTGAGAATACTGCTCCAACCCTTTCCCTCTACTGAATGTAATTGCAAAGTTTTAAACGCCTAAAGGGAGACCTCAGCCCCTCATGACCGTGGACTGTTTCATTGTACCATAATTTAACCTCTGTAGATGGCATTAGCTTAAATCTTTTTGCCGTTATAAGTGAAGCTAAGATGAATTATCTCTGGCAACACCATTTTGGAGCATATATATCTTTAAGGTGCAGAGTTCGCAGAGGTTGGTAATTTTGATAGACACTGCCACACTCCCTTCCACTACGGGACCTTGATATCAAGCTTATCGTCTTTTCTGATTCTCAGCAGTCAGAAAGCTTTCTTTGGCACATTTTCTTACATTTCCAAGAATCCGCAGATCCCCAAGAGTAACCCAGAGGATCTGACCGCATATGAAGGTTTTACACAGATTAAAGCTCCCGTTTTTGTAACAGAGACCTGAAAAGAGGATATTCTGGCTGGACATTTAAAAAATTTTTTTTATCTTTATTGGTACATTGTATATCCACATCATATCATGATCACACTCGCTATTGGGAATTTATACCAGTATATGACACAGTTTAATTCTCCTTTTTTTTCCCGTTCTGGACATTGTTGATACTTTTCTCCTTCAGTAGAAAGGCCTGGATGCTCCTCGCAAGGCTCTAGCAGAGACATGCTCACAGACTAAACATTTTCTTAAAATTCATTCTGCCTGCGCCATCAAGTTCACCCCCGAAAAGACGGATCTCCGTTCTCCTGCCCGCATCGGCAAACGTGCCTGTGTCACTCTGTTTACAGACGAACACAGTAAACTTGTTCCTAAACCCAGTCAGTGCCGGGCGGCTCCTGCCTCAGAAGCCGGTGTGCTGGTTTCATCCACACAGCAGTGCCTCAGATCGCTCCCCATCTTGGTCGGATGCATTTCAACACACAGGTCTCAAGGCAAAAACCAAGAGCAGATTTTCTTGCTGTTTGGTTCATCTGCTTTCTGTGGAAACAAGGATGGTGCAGTAGCAACTGGTACCAACCGCGCCCGCTCATCCTCACCGGGTAGACGTGTCGTCTCTGGGCTGAGATGCCCAGGAGCTCCGTAATAAGCCGCAGGACTGTACCCGCCAGGACACCAGCAGAGCTCGGCAGCAAAGCCCCAGGCAAACGTACCTGAGGTCTCGTTCCATCTAAGTGGCAGGGACTGCCCCTGCCCGCAGACGGCGGCCTCTGACTCGGTGCCCTTGCTCGGTTCGGCTTGTGGGTCTTCTTTCAATCAGTGCTAAGTCACTTTCTAAGGAGCCTCTTTTTGTGGACAAGGGCACAAATGGGCGTCAAGTGTGCTGTGAACACAATCTTGCAGCGTTTTAGGGCTGTGGACAGCACAGCGCCCCCCGAGATCAAGGGAAACCACCCCACAGGCTCTGACCTTCTCTGTAGTATGACTTATCTTATCGTGACTCTGTGCTCTTTAGTGGCTTTCAGTGTTCAGAATTTCCCCTAAACAGATGAGCAACATCCCAAAGAGACCCAGAAAGAAGTGTTAAAAATAATTGGTACAGTAGGAGGACCAAGAAATAGTACTCACGGAAGTTTCACAGGAAATGCCCTTTGCCCATACAGACTGTTAGGAAGGTTCCTCTTTCCCATGTTCTCAACATAAGCAGGCCGTGAACGTCAACCTTCCTAGCCAGTCTCCTGCTTTGTAACTGAGGTAGCTCTGTAGGAAATCTTTAGTATTTCCAATTTTTAAGACATGGTCTTTTAACACAGCAGAGACTAGTCTGTCTGTAAGGGTCCCTGGGGATCTTTCCAAGGGGCACTGGGAATGGAGAAGGAGAGAGTGTCTAGGAACAGCGGATTCACACACACAGCCACTCTAGGAGCTAAGATCCCTAAGAGGCCACTTCAGGAAAAGCAAACAGAGTATCCTAGACTCTAGGACATAACTCAAAGGAGAGCAAGGGCTGCATACCAGAAAGCAAAGCCTTGAAGATGCTGGCTGCCCGGAGGAGAATGTTTCCGCAGGAAAACTCCAAATTCCGAAGCAGTCCCAGAGGTGGAAAAAGGAGCCCAGCCCAGGATGTGGGCCCCCCAGGGGTCAAGGGTCCAGCTAGAAGGGAATGGTCTGTGGTTTGGCTATGACTTGAGGGTGTGTTAGAAGATTCGTGCCTAGTGCAGTAATGCTGAGAGGTGTAGAACCTTAAAAAGGGAGTCTGGGGAGGGGGGGTTCCTTAGGCCTCTGGGGTGCTGTCTTTGGAAGGAAATAAGGTCGTGCCTGAATTAGTTCTTGCAAGAGGATTGTTGTAGAAAAGAGGAGTACTGCACCCCTGCTCCCCAGCTTCTTTTCTGGCCCAGTGCCCCCTTCTGCATGAGCTCTTTTTGCTGTGATGCCATCTATCCTGAGGTTCTCACCAGGGGCTGGCTGGTACAGGCACCATGCCTTTGAATCTCCAGAACCAATAGCTAAATAAATTCTTTTCTATATAAAGCATCTGGCCTCAGGTAGAGTGTTATAAGAATGGAAAACTGGCTAACACAGTGAGAGGACCTCTCTCACGGAGAGTCAGAGAAAAATAGTCCAGAAAAGGA
This sequence comes from Thryonomys swinderianus, assembly GCA_004025085.1. Classification (NCBI taxonomy): domain Eukaryota; kingdom Metazoa; phylum Chordata; class Mammalia; order Rodentia; family Thryonomyidae; genus Thryonomys; species Thryonomys swinderianus. Next base: position 40,310 of record PVIC010010267.1, on the reverse strand, counting down.
TGGTCTGCTCTTCTTATAAATGGTGTACATTCACTTTTTTTTTTTTTTTTTTTTTTTTTTTTGCTGTACCAGGGATTGAACTCAGGCCCTTGTGCATTCAAGGTTGGTGCGGTACCACTTGAGCTAAATCCCCAGCCCATAAATGGTGTCTATTCACCAATAGCTTGAGATTGACTATAAAAACCACTGTAAGGTTGGTAGTTCATAAACTAAAGAAATTTCTTTATTCAGGTATGGAAAAGGTACAGTTGACTCAGACTTGGAAAATGTCAGCTTCTCCCTTTGTGCTCACTGGAGCCGTATTGAACAAGTTAATTCAGAGAGGTGAAGACATCTCAGGGGTGGGCTTAAAGCAGAAACTGCAGCGACAGGGCTCCAGCAGTTCTGTTTATGCATGGTACCCAGCAGTCCCTAACTCTGGACTAAAGCGAGAAGGCCAGACAAATATTTATTCAGGGAAGAGAGTCTAATTATGACACTGAATTTTGATCTTGCTGGCACCACACAAACTATTCTAGCCAAAGGTGTTCCATGACCTTGGCTTCAATATTACATGAGCTAATTCTTCATCCTTGAAGTGTTTGAGAATTAACCATGGGTATTTGTATAAATTAACTATTCTTCATCACATGTAAGTGACTTCCTTCTTCCTGTTTTGAATTTCAATAGCAGCGACATCCCCAGCAGCACTGCTGAACCAACCTGGAGTCCTTACCTGCCTTTTTCTACTAATAAGAGCATCCTGCACACCTTGGGCCTGCCTCCGACCTCAGGCAGCGTGATGCTCTTAGGATTTGATCTAAGCTTCCAGGTTTGCTAGCCGATGCCTGTAATGTTCATCCTTAAAATAATAGGCACCTTCACCTCACTATTATCAAGGCTATGATATCTTTAATTGATAGAGATCAGCTTCATAGAACTGTTCTCTGGGGACAAATACCTTACTTTTTTTTTTTTTTTTTTTTGAAACCAAGACCAGCCCTTGATGTCTTTACAGTCATTGAATTGAAGGCCAGCAGCACCGCACATGAAAACTGCCAGGTTCAAGGGCAGAAAGGGATGAAAGGCCTTTTCATTTGCTTCCTGAGCCAGAAAACTTGTGGCAGGGTTGCCCTTTATAGGCAAAAAGACACACTTTGCATCAGCCTCGTGAATACTTTGTGTGCCCTCGTTGTCCTCACTAACGAGACTGGCAGTGTCCAAGGGGGGCCGTATTAGTTAATAAGGCAGGTAATGTTCTAAGTCAGTTTTGACCACAATCTACAGAGGTGACCCCAGACACTGGGTCATTTCCCTTCTCTCAGTCATGGTAGACAGAACGTGTTTATACTGTGAGCTCACAAAAACGCAGGATCTTTTGTGAAGCCTGCGTAGTTCTTCTTGCGAATGCATCGACATTTTCTGAAAGATTGCTTCCTGGAAAAGTCTTGTCTGATAAAGTCAAATATGCTGCTTTAATGACAAATTCTAAGGTCACTCAGGTGGCTGCTGATATCTGATGTGGATTCTAGAAGTGATAGTTGATTGGGTGGCAGACTTCAAAACGCAGATACCTAGAGGTTCAAAGAAAATGCAATATTTCACGTATCGGCTCATACATTGTTAGTTTTAGAATTTTCTGATGTGCAGTCACTGAGACAGAGCTAACTGAATTAAAATCTCTTATGAAGCTTATGTTAAATACAATAAAATATTTCAATATGGAGGCTTGGCTTTCTCTTTAGGTCCTAAAAATGTTTAAAGTATCGAAGAACTACTTTCTAGGTCTATCTCAGTTTCCTACAGTAATACTGGATTTTTTGGACTCAAGCTCTTTAAATTTTGGTTATTTAAAAAGATCAGCTGGAAACTTTAAATTATTCAATAGAATACAAAAGTACTTCCACTTTCAGCAAAAAACAACAACAACAACAACAACAATGATTTAAGATACAGCTTGGAAACAGGAAAACACTGAAATATATCCTTCAAAATGCAAGAGAAAAATTGAACTTTCCAGGATGATGACAATAAAAAACAGTGACTACCAGATGCTGGAAAGGCCGTGGAGAAATTCAATCACTCATACATTGCTGGAGGGAATGACGACCCGAACTGTGCGCAAGACTTCATTTTGTAAAACTTTGTTTTTAATATGCCTTTTCTTTTTATTTGACACATAGCGATCGAATGGATTTGGAGGATTTTTCAATACATGCCGGGGCAATTAGCTTATCCCTTGTCTCAAACATTGATTATTTATTTACATCGGTGCTGTGATTTAGATCTAAAGTGTACCTCACAATCTTCGTGTGTGGAGGGTGGTTGCATCGTGAGGCCATGAGTGGATTTGTTCATGGATGAGTTCATGGCCGACTGTGCCGTCAGGAGATAAGACCTGGATGGCGGTGGGTCCCCGGGGACATGACCTGGAAGGTGGTGCTGTTGCCAACTCCGCCTTTTCTCCACATCCAGGCCATCTTGAGTTACGCAGCTGGCCTCCACCAGGCCCTTCTACCAGGCATTTCTGCCTTGGAGCCAGCTGACCGTGAACTGAACCCTTGAAAATTGTGAGTCAAATAAACCTCTCCTCCTTCAAGTTGTGAGTGTTGGATATTTCGTTCCAGCAATGGGAAAGTAGCTAAAACAGTTGAGAGCTGTTGAAAACATTCAAAAGCCTTTGTATTAATTTAAAAATATATAATGAATTATTAACTCTATCATTCGATTGTGCTTCAGAACATTAAAAACTACCCTTACCATTCAGCTCTGTTTGTTAACTCTTCTCCTCTCCACCTCCCTTCTCCTTCCCTTCCCAGGTTCTCGCAACACCTGTTGTACTCTCTCTTTCCTCTTCCTCCTCTTATTCTTCCTCTCTTCTTCTTTTCCTCTTCCTCTAGTCCTGAGGATTCAATCCAGGGCCTTTACATTGAGCCACATCTTTAGCACTTTATAGTTCTTATTATTCTGAGACAAGGCCTAAGTAAATTGCTAAATTGCCCAGGCCGGGCTTGAATTTGCAATCCTCCTACCTCAGTCTCCCAGAGTGCTGGGATGATTGGCACAAGCCACCATCCCCACGTATTCTTTACTCGTTGAGATCAACTTTTTAGTTTTCACATACAAGTGAGAATATGTTGCATTTGTTTTTCCGTGCCTGGCTTATTTCACATAACATACTGTCCTCGTGTTCTGTCCAATTTGCCGCAAAATGAGAAGACTGCATTCTTTTTATGGCCAAGTAGTATTCCAGTGTGAATATACAGCACCTTTCTTTTTCTTTTTTCTTTTTTTCTTTCCTTTTTGGAGACAGGGTCTCGCTTTGTAGTTCAGGCTGGCCCTGAGCTCACTAGGTAGCCCAGGCAAGCCTCGAACTCAGCAGTCCTCCTGCCTCTGCCTCCCGAGTGCTGGGATTACAGGTGTGAGCCACCACGCCCAGCACTGTGGTATGTGGTATTGATGGCTGGTGGGCGTGAGTCTCCACACCCAGCATTGTATATGGTTTCCGGGGATCGAACTCAGGACCTTGCGCTTGCAAGGCAGCCACCGGAACCACTGAGCTAACCCTCCGGCCTACAGCACCTTTCTTTACCCACTCATTTGTTAGTGCACAGTTAGGGTGATGACATATCTTGACCATTGTGAACAGTACTGCAGTGAACATTTGAAGGCAGGTGTCTCTCACAGACTGCTTTTGTCTCCTTTGATCACTTACTTTGCAGTGGATTCCTGGGTCCTAAGGTAGTAAAATCAGAACTTCTGAAGAAACTCTATACCATTTTCCATAATGGGCTGTGATAACTTCTATTTGCGCTAACATAATATGGGAATTGTCCCTATTTCTGCATCCTTGCCAGTGTTTATTTTTAGTCTTTTGTATGCTAGCCTTTCTAACAGGGATAAGATAATATCTCATTGTGGTTTTGATTTGTATTTTCCTAGTAATTAGTGATGTTCATTTTTTCATATTCTTGCTACAACTTCTTTACAGAAATGTCTACTCAGGTCTTTGCCCATTAAAAATCAGAGTTTTAGAATTTCTTTTGAATTGTCTCAGTACCACATGCATTCTGGATACTAATTTTCTGCCAGACCAGTAGTTCTCAAATATTTTCTCACATTTTGTTAATTTTCTTCTTTGCTCTGTTGATTCTTTCCTCTGCATTACAGGAGCTTTTCAGCTTGATATTATTCTATTAGTCAGTTTTTCCTTTAGTTATTTAATCTTTTGTGATCGTATTCAAAGAACTTTGTCCATCAAGGTGTGTCATTTACAAATCCTCAATACTGAATGTGATCGTAATGTATATATAAAACGTACTGTTAAAATCAATTTAAAAAACTTTGCCCAGACTAATGTCCTATGGCATTTTCCTTATGTTTTCTTCTAGTAGTTTTACATCTTATATTTAAATCTTTGGTCCATTTTGAGTTGGTTCTTGTATATAGTGAGAGATAGGGGTCTAGTTTCATTCTGCAGGGGGATGTGCAGTTCTCCTAGCACCATTAAATGAAGAGGTTCTCTCCAGTCTGTGTTCCTGCTGCCATTATCAACACTCATTTGGGTGAAAATGTTTATTTCAGGCTTCTCTCTTCTATTGCATTAATCTGCATATCTGTTTTAATTCTATTACCATATTTAAACATTTTATTTTGAAATGATTATAGATTTATGGGAAGTTGCACAAAATCCATGTGGGTAGCTTGTCCTCCCTTCACCGTATTCCTTCTGGGGTGACACTGCATATAACTGTAGCTCAGAATCGAGACGAGGAAGCCCACATCAGTGAAATCCACAGAGCGATTTTGGGTCTCGCTGGCTTCACATGTGCTCATTGCACATTTCATTACATGCCTGGCTTCATGTAACCACCACCTGACTTCGGACAAAGAGCTGCTGTAGTACCCCACGCCTCCTTTCCTTTCCTTCTCCACAGGCCACACCTGCTTCTTCACCCCCATTTCTAACATCAGCAAGCACTTCCAGTTTGTCATTTCAAGACTATTCCTGGGTATTACGTAACCACTGTACAGTCTGTGACCTTGGAAAATTGCCTTGTTTCACTCCTGGTGCTTTGAGATCCGTTCAGGTTCTTTTGTATATTATTAGTTAGATCTTTTTTATTTCTGAGTAGAGATAGTAGGACTCACCGTACTACCTTACTTGATATTCCCCATCGATGAACAGCTAGCTCGTTTTTAGTGTTTGGAAAATTTGAATACAATTGCTCTGGAAAACAGGCTTTTGTGTGACTGTGATTTTCTTTTCTCTAGGCAGATTCCCAAGAGTGCGATTGCTCAGTTACAGGGTAACTGCTTTTTAAAAAGAAATTGCCGATCTAATTTCTGAAGGGGTTGTACAGTTTATAGTCCCATTAGCAAAGACAAATATCCAATTTCATTGCATCCTCATCAGCATTTTGTGTTTTCACTATTTCTGAAAACTTAGCTGTTCCCCTGGAAATACAGAGGTGTCACCTTGTGGGTGTAGTTTACGTCTACTTAGTGGCTAATGACTTTGCATATCTTTCCACGTGCTTATTTATTATCCGTATGTCCTCTTCACTGAAATGAGTGTTTGTATATGTTGCCCATTTTTTTTTTTTGCTTTTGAGACAGGGTCTCGCTTTGTAGTTCAGGCTGGCCCTGAGCTCACTATGGTGCCCAGGCAAGCCGCTGTGAACTCAGCAATCTTCCTGTCTCTGCCTCCCAAGTGCTGGGATGACAGGCGTGAGCCACCGCGTCCGGCATTGTGGTATGCGGTGTTGATTGTTGGTGGGCGTGTCTCCACGCCCAGCATTATATGTGGTTACCGGAGATCGAACTCAGGTCCTTGAGCTTGGGAGGCAGGCGCCGGAACCACCGAGCTAACCCTCCAGCCCTGTTGCCCATTTTTAAATACGACTTTTTCCTTTTGTTGCTTACCCTGAGCTAGTCATATCTCAATTTAAAGAACTTTGTTAGCTATGCAATCTGCAATCTATAGGCCCATCTTTTATTTCCACAAGAGAGAGGGCATTGGCAGAAACAATTTTAAAATTTTGTTCCATTTCAATTTACAATTTTTTTATTCATGGACTGCTTAGGTAGCAAATTCATGAACTCTCCGCCTGGCTCTAAGTCTGAAAGTTTTCCCATTTTCCCTGCAAACTTAATTTTACGTTTTAATGTAAACTCATGGTGCATTTTGCGTTAGTTTTTGTATCGGGTGCGAGGTTTAGATCGAAAGTACACTTTTTTTTGGTCAGTGTGTGTCAGCTGCTCTAGCCCTGTCAACCGGCCTGTCACTCCCCACTGAATTTCTTTTGCACCTTTGTAAAATCTAACTGTGTGGTTTTGCATGGGTCTGTTTCTGGGTGTTCTCTACACTGTTCTACGCTGGCCAGTGGATCTGTCTGCCAGCCTCACTCTGCCTTCATTACTACAGTGGTAGCGTGAGCCAGAGGGTCAGGGGGAGTGATTCCTCCCACTCGATTTTTCTTCTTCAAACTTTTTTAGTTATTCTAGGTCCTTCGTCTTTCCACATAAATTTTAAAATAAGCTTGTGTGTGTCTATAAAGAAACCTTGCTGGGAGTTTGGTAGGAGTTACACTAGCCTGTAGATCAATTTGGAGAAAATTGACATTTTTACTATGGCGGGTTTTCTAACCTAAGAACACAGTCTGTTTCTCCACGTATTTAGATCTTCTTTGATTTCTGTCATCAGCATTTTATAATTTTCAGGATACAGATGTTTGGTTAGATTTATATCCCAATATTTCATTTTCTTCAGAGCAATTATAAGTAGGGCTGTGTTTTATATTTTAGCTCCCAAATGCTTATTGTTTGTAAATATTAATATGATCAATTTTGTTCATTTTATGTTTTCTACCTTGCTGAGCTGATCTCTTCTAATAATTCATTCAGTCTTTGTAGATGCCTTTGAATTGTCTGTGTAGACAACTATGTAATCTGAAAATAGGGATGATTTTATTTTTCCTTTTTGAATATTCATGTGTTTTATTTCTTTGTCAAGATTTAATCCTTAAGTCTTATAATTATGTTTTGGAATATGTTGACTATTTGAAGAATAATTCAATAGGACTCCTGCTTTTAATTGGACACATTTACATCCTGTGGCAGAAAAGACTGAAACCAAGTTCAGGGTTTTGAAGTATTTAAATTTAATGATTCACCCAGAGACATCAGAGCTAAATTTATTTAACCAATTTTGTTTTGGAAAAATATTTGTTAGACAAAGGTACTCAGTAGAGATAAAAATAATTTGAAAATGCTTGATGTTTATACATTTTAATTTGAAAAATTAAATTTAGAATAGTATACCTAGAGCAAATGTATTCTGACCTTATCTAATACTTTCACACCTCCGGAGACTTTATTTGCACAAAACTACTGATTATCAGAAAAGTTAATTGATTGACCTTTTCCAAGCTTATTAACCCTAGTATACAAATATGGGTTGCAGAATAAATACTGGAAATAATATCATATTGAAATAAATACATTCTTCACAAAAATATCAGTGACAGATGATAGCAAAGGAACTGATTAACAGAAGTGAATCTATACCAATGATAATTATCCTTGTTATATTTAAATGTTTAAATGTCAGTATAAAGATTTTATTCTAGTTTTCTAGGAATGACTTTTAGTTTTGAATAGGGCCATCTTCAAAGTCTACCAGAAGAATAAATGTCAATACTGGACCATGTTATAGAATTCCAAGTTATGGAATTAGAGGATTTTAAAAATACATTCTTTGCCTCTAAAGAGTGTCTTGGTTTGGATACAAAATTACATGGTCACTTGTGTTATAAACTGAACTTTGAAATCACGGAAATAATTAGTAATAGGAAAGTCCGTGGTGCAGTTACCCAGAGAGATGCGAAGACAAGGAATTATCTGTTAAGAGGGGAGGATGAGCATCCAGCGTAATGAGAATCCTGAGGAGTCTGGAGCATGCGGACTAGGGCCAGGCTGGACGGTGTGTTCCCGGAGATCAGGAAGCCGTGCACCTTCCTCAGGAGGCAACTGTGGCACCCAGGGGACTCTGCTTGTTATAACAGAACAAACTCGTGGGATGTTGTCTAAGGAGTGTATGTATCCTCCATGCCGGTGTGCAGACAGGAAGGCCTCACTACACAGAGAGCGTGAACAGAGGAAAGCAGAGATGGCACTGGAATCACACGCGGTAGATTTGGGAGATGTATTAGTTCCCTACAGCTTCTGTAACAAATATACCACAAACTGGATGGTCCGAAACAACAGAAATTTATTCCCTCACAGTTCTGGAGGCCGGAAGTCCGAAAGGAAGGTTTTGAAGCAGATGTGCCTTCTCTGAAACCTCTAAAGAGAGAAAAGGCCCTTTGGCCTCTTCTGGCTTTGTTAACCCCAGCCCTTCCCCAGCTGATGGTAAGTTTTTTCTTCATCTTCCCATGCTCATCTTCCCCTTGTGTCTTTTCTCTCCTCCCCTCCTCTTAAGACAGAAGTTATATTAGAGTAAGGCCCCATCCTATTCCAGCATGACTTTTCTTAATGCTCATCTTCATTGTATCTGCCCAAACCTTACTTTCAAACAAGGCCACGTTCACAATCCTGGATTCACAGGATTAATTCACTAGGGACGAAGTCCTCAGCACATCTTTTTGGACCCCACAATTTGATCTCCAACAGGAAGTTGTACAATTCCAATCTAGCATCTTGAATAGACCTCCTTTTTAGTGAAGATTTGTAGATTATCTTCAAAAATCTTAGAAAACAAACGGGAAACTTAAGAGAACTTTGAAAGATCAGAAAAATTCAGCAAATCTATGCAGGGCAGTAATGTCTTCATGTCTCTTGGAGGAACCTACCCTAAAATCAAATTTCTCCTTTCTAGAAGAGTGATGTGCATATTCTACCTTATGGAACGGATGGACTAAAGCCCACATAGGAGGGAAATGACACTGTGTCTTTCTGTGTGTCATTTGAAATCCTGTCTTCAACACTATGACGACCCCAAAGGAAATACAAAGGCAAGACCTGTTTTGTCTCCGCAGAACCATCGCCAACAGGCCAAGATCTCTTTGCTTTCTGAAAAGGTTCCTGGGAAACATGAAGTCATTCATATAAATGTGCTGACATCTTTTCAACAGCTGGAAGGGCTCATTCTGTGTGTGAGCACAGCAGGGAACAATCGGAACTGGAGGCAGAAGGAGTGATTGGCGTGCTGGCACACTGCGGTAGAGACCGCGGTGGGGAACAATTACACCGCTCGCGGAACTCTTCACAATTGGAAGGAAGAGAATGATTTCAGTGCCGAACGATTTCACAGCTGCACTCCCAAACAAACCTGGAAGCGCACAAGATAGGTACTGGAAACAAAAGAGCCTATTATTTTGCCTCTTTTTAGGTAAGTGGTAAAGTGCGGGGAGGTGGCAGAAGAGATCATTTCTAAAGGGCAACTGTGTCACCTTTCGCACCTGGTCCTCTCTGGTTGTCATCTCCGAATGTGTAACTGTCCCTCCCAACGTGCAGGGCTGGGCTGGGTGTGCATCTAAGGGTGAACTCAGCCTGCTTGTGCTTTCCCGATAACCACTGTGATTATTTTACTCTATTGATTTAGGGCTCAGGAAGTTTCTGGTTATCTCGACTTGCTGCAGGACCGAACAGCAGCAACAACAAAATCCTGGCTTTGAAACAGTGGATGGGTCAACCGATTTAATCCCCTGATTTACGAAAGCTGCTAGGGTCATCCAACATTTAAGTAAGCGTGATGAGCAGGACGGAGTAATGTAATTTCCTGCTTCACCTCCTCGCCCTGCGGGCCCGTCCTGCTCTGTGACTAAGGCCTGTCTCTCACCTCACTGCCTTCCTACATGCTGCCCAGAGGCGCCGGGCCGGCACCGCAGAAGCTGGTTCCTCCTCCACCAAGTTCTGTCTCACAGAAGCGCCGGAGGGAGACTGTGGCCATGACATCGGCCGGTTTGCTCACACCAGCTGGCTGCCGCTTCCAGGTCTCCATACGTCCCCGGAGTTCACCTGAACGCGCGTTCAGAGCCACCCGCCGGGCCAGCTCTGTCCTCCGATGTCCAAAGCTGACCCAGGGGCCCTAGTCCAAGTCCAGATGTTAGCAGCAGCCTGGCACCGGCCCAGCTCAGAGATGCGAGATGCCGGGACCTTCGTCCGAGGGAGGCCCCCTGTGCCCCGGTCCTGCGGGTATCCCTGCGGTGCCCTTTGACCTTTCCAGCTCTATTTTCCATCAACTCCATGACGGATCCTTGTATTAAATCCTCTCCGCTAATAAGCTTGTGCGGGCTCTGTTTTCCTGATGAGACCCTGGGTAAGAGGCACATGTATCTCAATACAGTCTCCCTAGTCTTGTTTATTTGGTCACAGCATCTGATGTGTCTGCTGCCAGGGGTAGCTAGAAGAATTAGCTGTGGGCAAAAGTGTCTACATGGAGCATAGGATGCTTCACACTGAGCCTACTTAACACGGCTCTTGGACCCCGACTGAGACGGCCCTTCCAGGTTGAGCCCTGGTGTGTAAACCCTCCCCGACCCGGGAAGCCTCTAGCAGCAGGGGCCGGTGGTCACTAAGTCGTGACGTCACGGCGCTGCCTGCAGAGCACCTGGGCCCCCTTCAGTTGCCTGTGTGTTTCCAAGGCTCCACGGCTGCCGTCTTTCAGGAGCGGAAGTTAAACACTGAAGTCACAAAGGTCGCGTTCTTGTGTCGTAGAGAAGTCTGCCACGACAAAGGTGCCGTGCACACTGGGGCCGAGGCCCCGAGGCGGCGCCCGGTCTGTCTGCTGAGGTTGCCGCCTGTGCCTGTGGGCACCTCACTCTTCTCCCGCTGCAGCAGCACGAATGTCTCTTGCCCATTCACAGGACTGGACTGTTTACTCATTAGGACAGAAGACAGAAGGGCCGGCTGGTGCTGGGTACTTGAGAAAGCTGTGTCTTGTGAGTGTCGTGAGCCGGGGGTGCCCAGATGGAGCAGCTCCGGTCAGGGCGAGCTGGCTCAGTGCAGGGCCGCCCCAGAGGGAGCACTTGCCTTTCCATACCATCTGGCAGGTGCTTATATGTGCAGGAAATTGGGCTGTGGGCTTTGTCACATTGGCAAAGTTCCACTGTGTGTGTGTGTGTGTGTGTGTGTGTGTGTGTGTGAATATGCAGGCTCTCTCCAGCCCTCCCGTCCACACGGCCCTGGCCTGTCTGCACTGTATCCATCTACTTTCTGCCTCCCTGCTCTGGACGGTCCAGTGGGTAGGAAGCCCTCAAAAGCTCTCAGGAGGAAAGACAGTGCGCCCACTCAGGTAGCCGTTCTCCAGGGCCTCTGGGCCCCGAGACCTTCGCCTTCTGGCTCCTGGCAGCTTCCCATACTTTCTGAGACAGTGTGACCTGCACCCCCGTGCCAGCCATTAAGAGGCTACTCCCCACCTGCCGTCCCCAGCCCTGCCCATGCCTTTGTAAAGAACCTCCCTCAAAGCCTCCCCGGCCTGCGCCCCCAGTTACCCAGAGTCAGTGATCCTTCGCTCCCTGACGGACTGAATATGCCCTGCGCGGAGGGAGCCCGGGAGGGCATGACCTTCCTTCCTCGTCTATCCCTGCGCTTCCAACTGGTGGCCACGTGTCCTTTTTTCCTCCAGGCCGCAGGCACAGTTGAGGGAACTGTGGAGATGAATTTCTTTTCTAAACGCTTATCTCCTTTCCCTGACAGGTACGGGAAGGCGTGCAGCTCTGCTGGAAGAGGAGGGGTGCACAAGGGAGGGGGAGGGGGAAGGGAGGGAGGGACATCGCTCCCGCTCTGAGACCAGGGTGTGGCTGTGGACGCTGGCCAGAGACACCGAGGTCACCGCCATCTGTGCTTTTCTGTGCCTGAAATGAGCCGCTCGGGTTGTGTTAGTTACTTTTCCATTGCTGGGACGAAACGCCTGACAGGAGTTTAAGAGGGAAGGGTTTAGCTCACGGTTTCAGAGCTTCAGTCCACGGTCAGCTGGCTGCCAGGCAGAGACATCATGGCCAAAGGGCCTGGCAGGGGAAGCAGGGAGTAGGGGAAAAGCCAGAGAGGACCTGACGCAGTCCCCAAGGTCACCCAGACACATGGCCCACCCAGACACACCCGGAAGTGCACTGGTGATCTCCTAGGTGTCTCTTGGACCCATCGAGTGGACAGCCAAGAGTAACCGTGTCCTGGGGCCCCTCCTGCCACCTTCTTCCTGATACAGGCCACACCTGCCTGCTCCCACGTCCCCCTCTACATCCTCACCAGCCTTATTTCCTTGAACAACCCAAGTCCTAGGGCGGTTGTTAGACCTGTGTCCTCGCACTCCGGCAGCGCCCAGGGAAAGACCTGTGCCTGCCTCTTCACCCCGTGTTCCAGGACCCACGGGGAGGGTGCTGCGTCCCGAGTGGATGGACAGACAAACAGGTGGATGATTGTGTGGATGAGTCGATGCTCTTGGCCACCGTGAGGTCAGAGAGTGGCTCTGAACACCTGCCAGCATGGCGGTGCCCTGCACAGTTGGCCGCTTCTTGTGGCCTGAGCTGTGCCTGCAGCCAGCCCAGGCCCGCGCCCTTCCCTCTGCACCCCCTCTGCATTTCAGCTCCCCCAGCAGAGGCCTCACTGAGCCTCCTCTGATCCTGGCAAGGGATGGGAAGGTGTCTCGTCCCCACCCAGGCGTGGCCATGCTCCTGTGAGGGTCCCTGGGCCCCCTGACAGGTGCCCACCTTCCCTTTTGGTCAGGGGCCCTGCAGCAGCCTTCGGAAAGAGGTCCTTCTCTTCCCAAACACCGGGGGGGGGGGCGCTGGCCCCTTGGCTGGCTGGGTGACACTGCGGGTAGGGCCACACCTCCACAGGAGGACTGGCTCCTGAGAAAGGTTCTCCATGGAGGGGACAGGCCCGGCTGCTCCTATGCTCTGTCCTGGGTTCTAATCCTGGCTTCACCGCCATGTGGCCTTGTGCAAACCTCTGGGCCTGTGCTCCTCAGGGGAACTCCAGGCCCTAAAAGTTTATGGACCCACAGTCGGTTATGGAGTCCAGACTTGAGCAGGAAGTAAGCTGGACTCCGGCCTCCATCATCGGTCTTCTATGTTAGTCCTTCCTTGGCGGGATCTTGCTCTGCCTCCGCCCCAGCTCTCCCATGCTCCTCGGGACGTTTGTGTTTGCGTACCCCTCACCCTTTGACCCTAAATGTCCACCTTGAGGTCACAGTGAGGTCTTCGTTGATGACACACCTTTTTTGTGAGACAGGGTCTCGTTTTGTAGTTCAGGCTGGCCCTGAGCTCACTGTGCAGCCCAGGTAAGCCTCGAACTCAGCAATCCTCCTGCCTCTGCCTCCCGAGTGCTGGGATGACAGGCGTGAGCCACCACGCCCGGCACTGTGGTATGTGGTATTGATTGTTGGGTGTGAGTCACCACACCCAGCATTGTATGTGGTTACCGGGGCTCGAACTCAGGACCATTGCACTTGCGAGGCAGGCGCCGGAACCACTGAGTCAAATCTCCGGCCCAATGACACACCTTTTATTGACCTCCTTCAGTCCCCGGACCTTATGGCAGGAGGGATAAGTCACTGTGACCCTATCTATACCCTTCCTTGACCACCGGATCAATGGGCACGTTTTGCTTGAATCCTTCCTGGCTCTTGTGTTAGTTCTTTGTGCTTGGTCTCCGGATGGCTTCTCTCTCTGAGCTGAGGCCACCCTTCCGGTACAGTAGAGAAGACCTCTTCTGGAGGGAAAGCCCCTCAGGCTGGGGACCCCGTGTTACGTCCCTTTGCACCCAGCTGTTTGCCCCCAGTTGTGGCTGTCCACAGGGGAATCTGGTGCTTTGGGGTCTTCTAGCCCTCTGGCTCTCTCGGTACTCATCAAGCCTCCTGTTCCCTTCCTGAAGAAGCCCGTTTGCTTCTGAGTTCTCTAGCCCCAGAGAGATCTGGGTTCCGTCACCTCTATCCGCTCCCGTCTTTGCAGATGGTCTCAGAGCCAACCCCGCCCATTAGCCTGGACTCTGGAAAACACCCCTCAACTCCTAGGCTGGGGTTCTTAGCACCCTTGGACCATGCAGGGTCATCCACGTTGGCATTCATTCATTCATCCATTCATCAAACAGCAATGTCCTGTGCCCAGGCCTTGCTCTGGGCACCAAGGGCATAGACATATCCCTGCCCTTGAGGGGGCTCCTTGTTGCCAAAGGAAGGGTGAGCAAGAACGAAATAAGATGCAGCAGCTTCAGAGACGGTGGCACCTGGGACCCTCTGGGTGGAGGCATGAGCAGAGCCCGAGTGGCATGGCACGGAGGCTCTGGGGCCCGAGGGGAGAGTGTGCCTACTGGAGGGCCAGCTGCCTCAGGGAGGGCACAGTGCTGGGAGCACCATCTTGGGCCGCACGGCAGCTGCCAGGGAAGTGGGAGGCAGCCGGGCACCCCCGGGAGCTGTCAAGGGCAGCAGGGAGGAGGGGGCTGCTGCTCCGGGCCGGGAGACGGGAGAGAACCACCAGTCACGTGGGGTCCTGGGCGGCGGGAGAACATGGCCGCTCATTTCACGCTTGGCCTGGGAGCTGGAGCCGGGACTGGAGCCGGTGGAAATGAGATGGGGATTTATTGAAGGCTGCGAAATGTTCCTGCGCTTGGAGGGCACCCAGAAGGCCATGAGTCACCCCGACAGCCTGCCTCGGAGTGGCAGCAGGGACACATGTGGCCCCAAGGCCCACGGTGCTGCTGGGAAGGCGCTGCCGCTCCTGGCCTGTCACCTCCCGCCTGACGGCCTCTGCCTGGGCTGTCTGGGCACTGGCACTAGCCACCCATGTGCCCTGTGTGTCTCACCTCATGAGACCTGCGTCCCTCAGCATCCCGCTGAGTGTCACAGTGCCGGGGCTGTCACAGCCTCTCACTTTGGGGCCACCTGTTCCAGCACTCTTCGCCTAGAATGTGCAGAAGCCACCCTTCCTTCCTTTCCTTTTTCCTTCTCTTCCTCCCTTCATTTCCTTCCTTCCTTCTTCCTCTTTCTTAATTCCCTTCCTGTTTCTTCCCTCCCTCCCTTCTTCTCTCCTTCCCTGTCTTGAGGAGAGGCTGGAAGGAGGGCAGGATGGATGGGAGTGAAGGCGGGGCAGGAAGCAGGAAGCGGGCAGGGCCGCACAGTGTGCTGTGCTGTGTGTGACAACTGCCAGGTGTCGTTCTGTGGCCACTTGGGTGCACTGGGCCACAGACAGATGCCACAGACAGTGCATTTATTTAACAGATGTGCTTTGAGCACCTGTGCTGGGCATTGTGGGTGACGCAAAGATAAATAATAGACGGGCATGTCCTCGGGTGCCTTCACTCTAGCGGGCAGGGGAGATCTGAGCACAGCTAATTTTAACTCCAGGGGAGAGAGGAAGTGGCACCCTAGTAGGGAAGCCTGTGTCTGAGCCCCCAGGCTGCAGTCTGGCAACTCTGATCATCACTGATTGGCCTTGCAGGCGTGGCATGAGAGCGAGGAGTGGGCAGAAGGCTGCGTCTGCCCTTACTGCCTCTCTTGTGCCCTGCTTGTGGGCAGGGCACGGGCTGCACCTAGACACCCATCAGCAAGGCCCAGTTGTGTGGCTCTCAGACGTGGGCATGGGCTCTGCCTGGGGTGAGGCCCTCACTCCCTGGACCCCAGCTGGCTCGACCCAGCCCTGCACTTGCCTCCTGCTCTGTGCCGGACCCTTTCGTTACAGAGCTGCACACAGATGACAGCACCGTCATGGAGGAAGAGCCTGCACGCTTCCTTCAGGCTGCCTCTTCCGCTTCCCGGGAGACCACACCCCTCGGTGTCTGCCTCGCTGACCGCCTTCCAGCTTCCGGTCCTGCCGGGCTGCCACCTCGCAGAGAGCCTGAATGTGTCTCTGACTTCTTTCATCTCCGCTTGTTTTTCTTCCTGTGCCTGTTCATCTGTCCTTGCCTTTCTTTCTGATCACTGCTGTGAGTGTGACTGTGTGTGTGTGTAAAAGAGAGAAAGAGTGTGGGAGACCACACCTTTATGGAGTTTCCTCCTTGATTTAGCTGTGGTTTCCTGCTGGGAAATCACACACACAGCAGAGCCCATTCCAGCTGCCATGGTGACAATGAGGTGTCAGCTGTAGTAAGAGGCGACCAGGGCAGCTAAGTGTGGTGACAAGCCCAAGCCCAAGCGAACGAGGACTTGCCCATGCCCGCCTTCTGCCGCCAAGATGCAGGCTGGCTTCCGGTCATCCAAGGACCCCATCTTAGGGTTACAGAGAGGGCAGATCAGTGCCGGGCATTGGTAAAGCTTCTTGGCCCAGGTCTGGGAACTGGAATGTCCTTGTCTTGAGGGTGTCACAAATCAGCATGGGGGTCAGAGGTCAGCCATGAGCCCATAGTGCTCTGGGCCCTGGAGGGGTGAGTGTGAGGGGTAGTGGGGGAGGACAGGCTGGCCCTGGGATAAATGTCCATGAATCCTCCCACACCTTTGGGACACTGGGTGGATTACTTCAGGACCAGAAAGGAGACCACTAAAGCCAGAAAGAAAAGAAATGAGGCATTGAGGCCACACGACTGGTGGGCCAACTGGTAGACCCGGGTCCAGAGCCTCTTTTTCTTTGAGCTCAAAAAGTACTTACCTGTGGTTCCTGGAGAAGAAGATGCTGCGATGGGCAGCTGGGCACTGACTTTGCATGCTGGGGTTGGTGAGATAAAGCCCACTAATAATTCAGTCCTCTGAGGGTGGGAGCCTGAGAAGACCCGGAGGTGCTCACGCTGGAGGTCATCCACTCAGCGCTGTGCATTTTGGAAATTGGATCCTGATAGCTGTCTGCTCTTAAGAAATTTTGTGCATCAGTCTCAGCCTTTCTAATTAGAATATCTGTGACAAGGGTCTGCTTTTTTTTTTTTTTTTTTTTTTTTTGAGACAGGGTTTCGCTTTGTAGTTCAGGCTGGCCCTGAGCTCACTATGGTGCCCAGGCAAGCCTCGAACTCAGCAATCCTCCCATCTCTGCCTCCCAAGTGCTGGGATTACAGGCGTGAGCCACCACGCCCAGCACTATGGTATGTGGTATTGATGGCTGGTGGGTGTGAGTCACCATGCCCAGCATTGTATGTGGTTACCAGGGATCGAACTCAGGACCTTGCACTTGCAAGGCAGGTGCCAGAACCACTGAGCTAAATCTCCGGCCCCCAAAATACATCTTTTTAAAGCACATGACATTTAGGGCAGAATCAAGTCTTCATCAACAGCAGCATCCTGAGGGTGGGAAGGTATCTTCCAGCCTCCCAGAGGATTTTGTCTTCCCACCAGCATTCGTGCCAACCTCTGGGAGCCATCAATGAATCCTAACAAGCCTTCCCTGGCAGGGTTTCCCAGTCACCCTTGGGTGGCTGGTGGGCGTGGCTTACAACTCACTGACCCAAGGCTAAATGAGTATGTGGGATTTGACTTGGGGGAGTCATTGCACAGTGGTGTCAGGCCCAAAGGTGGGAAAGAAAAGGAGCTACTATGGGAGTGAAATTCACATCGACTGCTGTGAATCCTCACGGTCACAGCCTTCCATGGGTGGCTGCCAAAGAGCACACATGTGCTCACGTGTGCACACACACACCCTTGTACTGGTGGAATGGTGGGCTTCCTGCAATCTCACTCACCGAATGATGCTTTCTTTTCCCTCTTGATAGTTTATTCCGCATTTTCAGTCATTTTCCCTAATGAAACTATCAGGCAGAACTAATCCAAACATCGACTTAATTAATCAACATTTGGCGGTCTAAAACTACACGCTCCAGTCCAAACGACATGTGACAACTTTCTTAATGCAAAACCCAGACATCTGTGGGGAGGCAGGGGCTCCACCAGCTGCTTGGAGATCAAGACTCTTCAATTTATCTCATAGATTTTAATAAAGTTGCAATGAACTTTTAGTCCCCAGGTGTGACAAGGAGCATTTTGCTGCCTGGAGATGTCATTATTTTATTTTTAACTCAATAAGGAAAAGGTAAAGCACCCTTAAGGCATAGATGTGGTCTTCCTGGGTGCAGGAAGAGCTCAGCCCCAACATTAGGACAGAATTCCCAACATCTGGGTCCTGCCAGCCAAGAACTTAATGGCCATCACCTGTTACCAGCTTGGTCTCTTTTAAAGGCTAAACTGTTACCAGCTTGGTCTCTTTTAAAGGCTAAACTCACAACACAAAGAGCAATCAGAATGAGGCTTGTCCTGTGCACCTAACCTCATCTTGTTCCGGGCTGTGTAGGGCACAGAGGGCTGCAGCCTGCTTCCTGCGGCTGACAGAACAACACAGACTGGGTGCAGTATAAATGACAGACAGGCGTGTCTGAGCCTCACTGCCAAGTCCGACAGCCACATCTGGCGAGAGCCTCTGGCCGAGTCACTGTACAGCACAGGGATAGGTGAGAGGCGTGAGGCGGAGGGACTATCTGGCCACACACTGCCTCTCCATCAGAAACGTCCTGGGATGAGAAGTCAGCCTCTCCTGGGCACAGAGTCCTCATGGCTTAATCATCTAATTCGATCATTTAATACCGTGGCGATAGCGATCATTTGCATACGAGGCCTGGAGGGGTGGCTGGTCTGCAGCAGCTGGTGGGAGTCACTCCTTCATTCAACAGCAGCCTCCCTCTGTCTTTCTTCCTTCCCTCCTTCCTTCCCTTCTTTCCTTCCTTCCTTTCCTTTCTTCCCCTCCTTCCTTCTGAAGGGAAACTCCTCTGTTTCTTTCATCTTCTTTGGTTAGCACCTGGAGTTGAACCTAGGGCCTTTGGACTGTGCTATATCCCCCGTTTCTCTCTCTCTCTCTCTCTCTCTCTCTCTCTCTCTCTCTCTCTCTCTCTCTCTCTCTCTCTCCAGGGTGTCCAGGTTGGCCTAGAACTTACTCTGTAACCCAGGCTGGTCTTGAATTCATGGTGACCCTCCTGTCTCAGCCCCCAGAGTGCTGGGTTACAGGCATGTGGCATCACACCTGGCTTTATTTTTAATTTAGGGATAGGCTGTTGCTAAATTGCCCAGGCTGGCCTTGAACTTGGGATCCTTCTGCCTCCGCCTCTTGGAGTGCTGGGATTACAGGTGTGTGCCATGCCACTGTGCCGGTCAACAGCCCCTGCTTGGGTGTGTTGCTTCTGCCCTGCATATTGCCCTGCACTGTGGGTGGCACGTAGCCCCAAGGGGGGTCTGTCTCCGTCAGGAGCCTGGAGTCCGACAGGCATCATCCACTTCTCTTGAGGTTGATGAAGAATCTAGGGGTGTTTAACCTGATTTTTAAGAAATATATTTATTGTTTTGTTTTATTATAAAATTAACAAATAGGCACAGTAAATTTCTCTAACAATACAGAAATGTATAATATAGAAAGTTCCCATCACACAGCATAAATACAGAAGTATATGTAAGACTGAAATCTCCCCATAATTCAGGAAATAACTGTTGCTAAAAATTTGGTTTATATTTTTCGATTTTCCCTATGCATATTTTAACATACAAATATGTAATTATTTTTGACGAAAATGATACACTGTGTGTGGTTCTCTGCGGCTTCTCTCCCCTTCACGGTATATCACAGATACGACACAGAAGTGTCACCACATACAAATGAACTTCGTTTCTCTAGTGACTGAATAGTGCTTCCGTCTGAATGAGCCGCAGTTCATCTAGCCTAGTTCTTCCTGATCGGCTCTGTCCGTTTCTTTTCTGTTGTAAACAGTGCTGGCAGTGACTGTACTTCTACAAATGTACAGTGGCTCCGTGTTCATTTCCAGTAGGGTCAATTCTTCAAGGAGAATTGCGGAATAAAGGACACGCAGATTTTGCAATTTAACGGATCTTGCCAAACTGTTCTCTGAAAAGCAGATCTAATTGATAGTCCCATTTACAATGTATGGGAGAGCTGGACTCGCTCTCCCCTGCCAGCTGGTGTTATTAATCCTATTCATAAGTCCAAATACTTAGGGAAACCAATATTGCTCTCTTCTTTCTCCTGAAGGGAATTCCTTGGCCCAACCCGGGAAGATGTGGTGGTCCAGGAAAGCCGGACTCCGGCTCAGACGGTCGTACAGGGACTCAGTTAACAGTTTGTCTGTGTAGACACTTGCTTTGCGATTCAACAGTGGAAACATACTCTGCTGGGCTTCTTAATGCCCCTGTGATCTTCCCTTACATTAGATGTATTCGTTTTCTACTGCTGGGCCACACACTGCCAGAAAGGCAGCCTAAAGCTGCATGAATTGAATATTTCCCCAGTTCTGCAGACCTGAAATGTGTGTGGCCCGTCTCAGTCCTACTGAGGGTGGTGGAACTTGGGCAGTTCCTTGGGACTGAGATCCCACTGGAACCTCGGGTCCATCTTTCTCATGCATATTCTAACATATAAATATATAATTATTGTAGCTGGAGGTCAACACATGCCCACGTGTACATACACACATATACAACACAGACACATATATACAATATATATATACACATATACAACATATATGCAGATGTGACACCTAAATATACCCCTAGGTCATTCTGATTGCTGGCGGGGTTGTTCCTCGGGGATCTAATGTCAAGGTCCCCACCTTCTCGCTGGTTACCGGGCACGGTTCACACTCGCTTCTATACTTCTACACGGCCCGGGCCTGCTCACGTGGGCAGCTTACATCTTCCCAGCCTGCCGGAGAAGGCTGCGGGCTTTCTCTGGCCCGCTGCAAAAGAAGGACAGTGTGGCGGGGCTGAGTATCTGGTCTCTGGGTTTCTAAGCAACCCCAAAGGGCTCCCTTGCCTGGGCCAAGACCTAGAACGAGCCCCACCCCAGGACGGGCTCTGGAGCCCAGGAGTAGTGACACGAAGGAGCCAGAGGGGTCTTTGGGACGTGTCTCAGGGGTGGGATGTTGTAGCTGTCGGTCAACACATGCATACGTGTACATACACACGTACACGACACAGAAACCCACTGTACAGACACAGAGACATTCTACACACGGTCATGTATACACATATGTGTACACATGGTCACAAGCATAGACACACTCACACATGTGGACCAACATATATGCGGATGTGACACAGAGACCTAAACATACCCGTAGCCGGCACACCCTCCCCCCCCACACCCGTGCTGCTCTGCACGCCTAGCCCCCGCACACAGACAGAGTGGCGCGGCTGGTGAGGCCTGGACGCTGGTGGTGAGTCCCCTGTGCTACCGAAAACAAGAAGCGGAGCCCTCAGTTGTCAAACGACCTTCCAGATCATGTGCGCCCAGCTTGGGGCTTTCGAGCAGGGTGGGCTTGTGGGCTGTGGGCCTCTGGGGACTTTGCGGGCGCCCTGAGAGTCAGTCTGCTTTTCCAAATCCTGGCAGCACAGTCCCTGGGTCCTGAGGGACCAGCAGGGATGGGGTCACAGGGAAAAGCCAGGAGTGACAACCGCAGGGGCCCGTGGGACATGCAGGCTTGGGGAGGAAGCGTGTGCCGGGGCAAGTGTGCCTGTGCAGGGTGCTCCCCGGAGGAAGCCCCTTCCCGGCCCGCAGCGGCCAGTTGCGCGTAACCCCAGCCCGCAGCGCCTTTGCTCACCACCGCTGCTTTCTGGAGCAAGCACCGAGCAGGGCTGCGCTAATTGTGCGTCGTCTCCTGGCCAGGGTTCCCTGTGTCTCTGGCCAGAGCGGCTCCCGGCTCCTGCACTGGCCGGCCTCGTGCAGACTCAGCTTGTTGTCAAGGTGTTACCAGGGTCACCCTCTCGTCCTTGCCTCATCTGGACTGAAGGGAGGACGGAGTTCTGCAGGGGGAGTTTGGGTGATGGAAAGAGACGCCCCCGAGGAAGAGGTTTAGCTTCCATGGTGAGGTGTTCTTTTGTCTACAGATGACCCCTGAGCCTGGGTAGTGGCTTCGGGTCAGGAGGAAGCTGACCCACCATGCCAGTGGTGGGAGGACGGAGGACTGGAAAGCTGCGAAGTGAGGATACGCTACCGAGCCACCTTGGGGCTCCACTACGGGGGGCACTGCTGCTCTGGGGTGTCCTGCGGGGTCCTCAGGGCTCCCAGTGAAAGTCAGTTGAGATGGGGGTTTCGGTTACTTACAGTGCAGAGCCTTCTGCTGTGTAAAGACACAGGCGATCAAAGTGTTTCTTCATAGTGTGGCACGGGATCTTGTACCCAGGCGGCAGCTGCCCGTACTAGGGAGAGGGGACCTTCAGGATCCCCACAAATCACAGATCCTAGGCAGATACCTCACGGCCGTGCATGTGGCATGGGGAGGGGAGACGGGCACCAGCACCCTGGTTCTAGATGAGCCTGCGTGGGACACGCCCCTCTCGGACAGTGTCAGCTTCGCGGTCTGTGCAGTGAGCCAGCAGGAGGGCCTTATTTCCAGGCCCTCCACCTCTTCGCTCTCCTGGTGAACCGTCGCTGTGTGCACTCGCTGGTGAGTTTTCCCGGAGGCGCTTTCTGCTTGTTGCTCTGTCTCTCCGCCCTTAACAGCCTCTTGGACCTGGTTTGCAGGTCCATTATTAGTTCCTGGGCTCACCCCTCCCTCCCTCCCTCCCTCCCTCCCTCCCACCCGTGACCTACCCTCCGGATTTCCCGCCCAGCCCTGTTCTTCCCGAGTGCCTCTGAAGCAGCCTTTCCCCCTGTTAAACCTGCACCCACCCACGCTGCTGTCTTCCGAGTGAATCAGTATCAGATAAGTGTCAGCGAGGCGCTCTCATTTAACAAATTCACACCGAATGACGAATAACTGCTCTTTTTTTTGCTAAACGTACATCTTTCCCTCTTTTTTTTACTTCTTCCCTCCCTCCCCTTCTCCACCCTTCCCTTCTTGGCAAGGTAAAATAAACTTTGGAAAGGTTAGGCTTTGTGACATGTGCTCAGCTTTCTTTTTTGCACGTTTGTCTGTTGTTAACCTCAGAAACATCCTACGTGGTCAGTACAGAGAGCCGGGTTCTAGGGGCTACGCGTCTAACATGCCCAATCTGTGAATGTGAAAATCAAAACCGTGCTACAGTTGACGTACACACTGTTATGCAGGCAGGAGGGAATGTTTTGGGGTGACTACAACTGTCTCCATAACGTGAAGGGAAGAGGGATTAGAATGCAGGGTACCCAACCTGCTGAGGCTGTTTTGGGGTTGTCTCCAGACTGCAGATCTCACACGTGTCATGTGATCCGGTCCCCTCTGCATTGTAAATGCTCCTGAATTTTTCCACCCAAAGCCAACCGGGAGGTGCTGTTATGCCCATTTTACAGATGAAACATGAGAAGAACCTGGCCCGAGTCCTACAGCAGCGGGGCAGGTTTGATCGCAGCCAGTGCGGCTCCAGCACCTCTACTTACCACCGTGAGACCACGTGGAATTTAAGACATGGGAGAAATTTCGGGCTTTCCTTTCCCACTTTTGTCTAAACGCTTCCCCTGTCCTCGTCAAAACGGTGCCCCTGCACTCTACCCCTCCTGTCTGAGGAGAGGAAAACATCCATCGCCAGGGTCAAGCCGTGAAAAGCACGTGTGTCGTTCAGCTGTGGAGCAAGCCTTCTCCACTGCTTGCTTCAGCCAAGGAGGGAGATGGGGTCCCGGGTGCCCCCTCAAGGAGTTTAGAATCCAGTTCAGAAGACGAGCATCCACCGCTGTATCGCTGGGTAGAAGGGATTCAAGCCGCAGGGTCGGTGGGAAAGCCAGAGAGGGGAGGAGCTTGGAGTCTGGGCAGAGGGAGCTTCGGGCTGGACTCGATGCCCGCGCCGAGGACAGCCTGGACCCGCTGGCACAGAGAGCGTGAACACTGTCTTAAAACGGGAAGACACGAGCAGATTCAGGGGAGGGGAATGAACCCCGTGAGGCTGGGCGGCTGCGGAGGGGAAGCAGATACCTCACAGAGCAGGGCCAAAGTGTTCCCCCAAACAAAGCTTGGACACCTTCTGCAGACGGGGGGAGTTGGCTTTTACACTCTAGATGCCAAATGCAAAATTGGAGTGTAATGTTCAGATAACAGCATCTGGGGGCCTTGACTCCCAGAATGCACCCCACCTGGCTGGTACCCAGGGACGTGCTGGCCTGACTGGAGCCATAGAGATCACTGCAAATTTTCCTGGAGCAGGATTTCTATTCAGTAGATGGTATTTTAAAACACTGACTCCGTGGGAATGCAAATGTGGGTAAAATATGGCACAGAATATAGCATTCACTATTATTTTTCAGCTAAATCAGGAGGCTCCACTGGACCATTTTGGGGCTTCAGCTGGAAGGAAGTGACAGCCAAAATATTTAACAGCTGCCTGAGCAGCAGCCAGTCAGACCTGAGTGTCCACTCAGCATGGAGGGAAGCTTTCGGGAGCATTGTCTGAAAGTGGTCGCCTCAAGTGTGACTTAGAAGCCGGGAGGCGGGAAGAGATTTTTGGGGGGTACAGTATGGCTCCGGGTCCCCCTAAGCACAATGTTCACATCACCAGAATCTCCTTGGTCCTCGTGGGTGGCCTGGCCTGCCTGGTCTGTCCGGTGCTAACAGAGCCGTGCGAGCTCTGAGCAGGGGCCTTAACACCTCCTCTTCCTGGGACAGCAGAGCCCCCCCCCCCAGGCACGCCCAGTGTCACCTGTGAGTGTTTTCTCCGGAGCGGTTTGGAGAACAGAAATACAGACCGTCACCGATACATGGAGGATACTTGAAGGCCCTGGAGGTAATGAGTATGTGGCTGTAAAAGACATGCCTCATAAGGAGCTTCTGAAAGAGGAAATAAAACAAATGATCCTGCCTTTGCATCTTGCCTCTGTGAAGCGGCATGGGTCCCTGGTACGCTCCCCAGATCACCAACGCGGGGACAAACTGCAGTTAGTAATTAGGCTCTGCCACGGGGGCTGCCCTGGCCGGCACACTGTGACAGCAAACCTCCCGCCTTCGTCACAGCCTGTGCATTAGGCCGCGTCTCCCCGCCCAGGGGTGGTGCGCAGAGAAGACACAGCCCCTCGGCGCCGGCACCACCCGCTTGACATAATACTGCACTAAGTCACCCAGAGAGCTCCGGCCTTGGCCGTGGGACCTGATTCTGGCTGGTGAGACTCGAGGGACAGTCCTCTGGCTCCTAAGCGGCAAAGAGGGAGAGAGGTAGTTTTTGCCTCCTTGTTCTTTGCTATTTTGTACCCCGTCTTATGACAGGAGGGTGATGTCAAGAAGTGTGGAAGCCATCTGTGAACAGAGTGGGGACACGGATACACGGAAGGGGACAGACTCAGTGGACGCAGAGGCCTGGATCTTTCTTACACACTCCTAACATGCTGGTGCTGCTCAGTCCCAGACATTGGCCGTCCATGCACGCTTACGGCAGCAGAGGGACGCTGGTGTGTCCTGCCCTCACCCCATGCCCCTGACTGCCTATGCCACCCTGTCTAGTGAGGAGACAGGGCTGTCACGCATGGACTCACACCTCTCCACGGTTATGCTCCGAGGTGATTTCTCACCCACCCAGGGCGGTGGCGCGTTGGACAGCCCCCCATCACCGCGGCCTGTCGCTGTGGCCTCCAAAGCCATCGAGACACAGGGAGACAGAAGAGCAGGGATGCGGGGTTGGACTGGAGACCAGGCATGGGAAGGGCTGGCATCACTCCTGGCTGTGCCCCCTGAACCGGGCACTTTCTAACTTCCTGGGGCCTGAGAACCGAGGTGGGTACACATTCTCATCCTGCGGTGCTCAGATCTGGTGCCCCCTCCTCCCTCTGAGCCCTGTGCCTCTCTGGCTGGGGAGTACCCCTCTCTGGCTCCGTGCCGGCCGGGCCTGGGTCCTCACGACAGCGGCTGTGCCGTGCGTGAGCCTGGTGCATTGCTGCTCTCCGAGTGCGCTGCAGACCTGGCCCGGTTTATGTTCCACCGCGCCCCGTGGACGTGACTTGTGTGCGGCCGCGCGGTGGTGACGGGCAGGCCCGGGAGATGGACGGGTCGGGTCCTGGCACCCCTTGCCATCTGGGTAGCCCGCTGGGGGAGTCCGCCAGCCCATCACAGCCCGCGGCCTCCTGACTCCAGAAGCAGCAGGTGGAAAGGCCTCGGGCCAGACGGCGGCCGCAGACAACCGCAGCAGCTGCTCCTCAGCAGTCGCAGCCCGAGTTGGCCTGGCTTCGGGCTCTGGCTGGCAGGGCCTGTGATTCACGGCAGTGTGAGGACTTTACGAGCCTGTGATAAAGCAGTAATCATCAGCTGTGCGCTTGACACGACATTATGGGGCTGCATGGTGGACTGAGTTACTGTGCTTCCCTGGGGGGCTCAAACCGCCCACAGAGGCCCAGATCGGCCAAGGACCCAGTGTCGACCCCCCTCCCCCCAAGTCTCGCCCAGACCCTGTCCTGGGACGGGGCTGGCACGTGAGCGTGTCGGACAGAGGGTGGAGCTCTCCACGTGCCTGTGTCCACGAAGATGTCTCCTCCCTCTGCAGGCTCCTGCTGACTGCGCCCCAGTCCTGTGCACCCCGTCAGACCCAGCCTCTTTGCACCCCGCCTTCCCTCCCACACTTTTTGTTTACTTCACAGCAAGAAACAGAGCCAGCTGTGTGTCCTTTGCCACAGGGCTCCAGCCAGAGGTGGTGTGAAGGGCTCCTAACTTCTCTCGGCTTCATTTTTTTTTGAGACAGGGTCTCGCTTGGTAGTTCAGGCCGGCCCTGAGCTCACTGTGTAGCCCAGGCAAGCCTGGAACTCAGCCACCCTCCTGCCTCTGCCTCCCGAGTGCTGGGATGACAGGCGTGCGCCACCACTCCTGACTCGTTTTATATTTTTTACTGTATTGGGAATTGAACCCAGGGCTTCCACATTTACCTGCATCCTTGGCTTTAAAAATTTATTTTAGTTTTTTTTTTTTTTTTTTTAAATTTTGGCACAGGGTCTGGCTAAATCATGACATTGCTCGAGTTGGTTTCAAACTGGAGATCCTCCTGATTCAACTTCCCAGAGCGCAGGGATTTTAAGATTCACCACCATCCCCAGCTTTTCTTTGTCTTTGAATCAGACCATCCAGGTCTTTGCACGGAACCTGAAAGAGCCTCCCATCCTGACCCCTTATCTGTGTCTCTAGTTGCTACACTCTCCTCTCTTCTGTCCTTTGCCACCTGGGTGTCTACCCTGTGCCCTCCCCACTCCCTGCGCCCTCTCTGCTCAGGAGCTGTACCCTCAAGATCTTGAACCTGTTCCCATGGGGTGGAGTGGGGATAGGGCACAGGATTAGGGTCCCAGCACAGGGGGATGGTCAGGCAGGCAGGAACTGGACATGGATTGGAGAAAGCCACAGGGCACCTCTAATTTAATCATCTTCCCCTGTGGGGCCCTCTGGTCACAGGCTGGGCCACTGGGCATTGGCCACTCTGCCAGGTAAAGGGAATATCCCACAAAAGGGGCCCTGGAAACACCTACACCCCGCTCCCCTTTGCTTCCCAGAGGGCAGCTGCCTGCTCACCCATTAAACCAGCCACATCCCCTCCATTACCCTCTTCTTGTGACTTCTCCTCTTCCTCCATCTTTCTTCAGCTTCCCAACACTAGAAAACACATTTATTATTAGGTTTTCTTGAAGAGCAGCTAAACTCTAAGAAAGGAGTTGTGTTCATTCATCACGGATAAGGGTCAACTAGTGTTTGTGCAACAAACGACGAGGCCTGTGTTTTCCCAGTGGACCAGGGACTCGGAAGTTCACAAGTTCGTCTCCACCATTCGATCGGGAGTCGTCCTCAGGCACGCCACTGCCTTCCCCACGAAGGGGATTTTCAAGAGTGGGTCCCTTTCATCACTATGCTGTGTCCCTGGTCCTACCCAAGGCCCAAGACTTTGCTGCTTGCTGCCTGATAATAGGGAGAAGCAGCTGGAGGTCGCCCTGTGATAACTGGAGCCCTATGATGAGCTGATGCTGCTCCCAGACTCAGGTCAGGGGATCCCCAACCTCTCAAACCGCTATTGCTCTCTGGGCCGGCCAGGTCTGAGGCCTGACTCATGTCCCTGGTCAGTTTCTTTCACCTGGTTTTAAGTAGCCGTTTCTAGCACTGGCATAGTTTAGGGAGATTTCCCATGCAGGCCAGTGGCTGAGGGCTGCCACCCCTACCACCCTGTCCATTCTGGCCCACGTCCTCCCCTGCCCAGCAAGATGGCCAGTTCACAAGGGTAACTCACACAAACTGGTGCAAATTACTTGGTTTCCAATTGCCGTGATTTAGAAAAGTCTCATGTGTGGGTCACAGGAGCACTGTACTGATCAGCGGATTCACCCACGGGGGAGATGAAGGCTGACGGTAGTGTTGAGGGGGGGCCTGCTGGGAGGCAGGTGCCCAGGGGAGTAGGCTGGAGGGGCGGGTTTTCATCCCTGCTCCTTCCTTCTCTTTCTGTGTCCCGGCTGCCTTGGGCTGAGCAGCCCTCCTCCGCCGTGAACCCACCCTGGGTCAGACGCCCCACATGGGAGCCAGGCAGGCCCTGCAGACCGGCCCAGTCCTGTTGCTGGGGCCTGAGCTCTTGGGGGAAGTGGGGCCCCCAGGATGGCAGCTGGAGCCCAGTGGACATTTGTCCATAGTTCTGACTTTCCCCATCCTCTAATGGGTGTTTTAGAGGTAGTTTTCTACTCCAACTCTTTTTTTTTTTAATTCGTAAAGTGAAATTACTTGCTTAATTTAATTTTTGTTTAATATTCCTGTGAAAAAATGAGGTTCAATTAAGACACCCAGAAAAATCATAATGTTCATTTAATAGCAGAATGGAACTTGAGTTCTACAAATGCATTTTTTCCCTCTTTTCTGTTTTTTTTTCCCCTGTAACTCAAATCGGCTAAGTGAATTACTGATCTTTATTAGATGCTTTAATTATGGGTTGTTAATGGAAATATTACTGAAATTAAACTCAAATGAATTCATCAAGGGAAAAGCTTTATGTGTCCCTAAAATAACCAAATTTCAAGACTTTGTCGATATGGTCAATTGAAAAAGTACCTGGGAAATTAGTCCCTTAATTGTGACAAAGTGACCAGGTCTGTGTGGAGCTGGTGTCACCGAGCCTTGTGTTGGGCAGACACAGCCCTGGCGAGACAGAAGCTTCATGTGTCTTCCGGAAGTTCTGCACACTCGTGTGCAACACTTCTGAGGCTCACACCACTAGGACAGGCAACTCAAATGGCTTACAAGCCTCTTACACACCAAGGCACAAACACAACCCGAATACACATGCACTGCTTAGACTCTGCGGGCTCCACTGATGTTTTGTGCAAAAATTCAGCACCGGTCTGTGAATTGATGCATCGAAACCCCCTTCTGTCCCCCTCCTTGACCACGCAGTGGCACACGGCACCCCAAGGCCAGGCTCTGGAGGAGCAGGCAGGGGGCGCTGTCAGAGTCTGCTCCCCGGAGGCAGACAGCGCTGGAGATAGGTAGAACTTCATTTAGCTTTTCTGCTCCCTGCCAGCCTGAGAGCAGTGGGACCTGGGGAGCTCAGGCTTCCCTGGGGAAGCAGCATCTTCACTAAGAGTGCTGCTGTCTTGGGGCGTCCTGTGTTTTAAGCCTGAGTGACGGGATTGCTGTGAACGTGGGTCCTTTTGTCTCACTGTGTCTGATCGGCCCCTGCTTCACCTGTCCCAGGGGACCAGTCTGTCCTTTCAAACTAGGCTCCACTTAGGACTTTGCAACTTCGAAGGGAAACAGCTCTCTGCTGTTGCTTGGGAAGCTTCCAGGAGGACGTTTCCGAGACAGCAGGCCTGGGCTGGAAACCCTGAGCCCCTCTTGCTGTCAGTCCGACCTTGGGGCTGTCAGTTTCCCTGAACTGTTTCCTCTGCTCTTTGGTGGGGGTGCTGCAGCTCCTGGTTTCCCCCACGGAGCTGAGAGAGGCCTCGAAGCAGCTCACCAGCTTAGTCTCTGCCATGAGTCCTTCCGTCCTGCCCACCCATGACCTTGCCTATGCATCGTCCCCTGACCCAGGGAGCTGCCACTTCCTCACCTACCACAGGCCCAGCTTCGAGGCCCAGCTGGGGGCCCTCACCTCCTGGGCTGCTGTGTGGAGAGGGACCGGACATCCGGTCTTATCTGTTTTCTTGTCATTCCTATGGATGTTTGTCTCTCATTACTACTAGACTAAAACCTTCCTGATGGGAAGGATTGATTGCCCGTACTCAGTTCTCGCACTTATTGGCTGGTATGTGTTCCTAATCCGAATTGAACAGAAGGTGTTGGCTTAGCTGGGCCACAGTCTCTCCAAACGTTCCAGTGTCTAAAAGGAGCCCCTGCTGCCCTTACCCAAAGATGCTTTGGGCTTCTCCGAAAGGAAATTAAAATACCCTAAAGTTTGTCCCCTGCAGTGAAGAGATCTCAGGATGAAGGTCGCATCACTCCCAGAAAAGAGTCATTTTCTCTTTTATTTTTTTGGTATGGAGATTGAGCCCAGGGGTGCTCTACCACTAAGTTGTACTCTTTTACTTTTTTTTTTTTTTTTTTTTGAGAAAAGCTCTTGCTAAGTTGCCCAGGCTGGTCTCAAACTCATGACCCTCCAGCCTCAGCTTCCTGGGGTGACAGGCCTTGGTGCTCTGTCTCCAGTGTCTGTCTGTGCCAGGATTTCCGTTCTCCCTCCCAGGATATTTTGCATCTTTTCACTGTTGGAGGAGGCTGTAAGGCTTTACATTTCAAAGCCAGGGCTTAGAAGTCAGGCGGCCCAGTTAAAAATCTATTCACCATCCTTCTTGGGATGTGGAAGTTCCTGGCCTCTCTGAGCCTACAGAACAGGGCGGTGGTTATGGCATCTTGCAGTGAGGACTAAAGGGAAGCCTGCTGAGCCCGGGGCCCCACATTCCCAGGGCCACTGGGCATCAGGAAGAGCTGATGGAACCTTCCTCCCCTGGAAATCCCTGGTGACTCTGAGTCAGCCCAACTAGTCACTTCCTCTCCTGTGGGCTGGTCCCACACATCCCAGCGTTTCTAACCCAGCACTTCCGGCAAATCAGCCTTCCCACTGGCCATGTGGCCTCGCTTATCTGTCTCCCATGGATTGTAAAGCACCAGAAGGCAAAGATCGCGAAGCAGACACCGTCTGGGGACCTCGCACAAGCCTCAGTCCTGAGCCGACTGCACAGCCCCGCCCTCAGCCGCTGTTCCTCCCTGATGGCACCATGAGTCTCACTCATGAGCTCCAGGGCGCGAAGTCTCTGGGGACCGCACTGACCAGAGCCTCTAGGCCGAGGGAGGACCAAGAAGGACCCCAGGGAGGCTGACGCCCTCCTGTCTCACAGAGCAGGCAGTTCCCCCGCCCCAGATGCAGAGCAGAGCCCCAGCGAGAAAGTCCCGGTCTGTGCCAGCTCCAAGTCTGTGGGCCGTCCGCTCTCGCCATGCCCTGTCCCCGGCTGCCATGCCGTGCCTGTCAGCACAGACTGCAAGGCACCACTTGTCCTCCCCATGCACCCCTCCCCCACACCCTGAACCTTGGGACCACTCCAGCTCCGAGGTGCTGGATCCTCTCTGCCGGCTCTGAAGCCGCAGTCCCAGGTGCGGCTGTCGGGCCTGCGGCGGGTGGAGCCTCCCACACACCTTAACTGGATGTGAAAAGTTAATTCAGGTATAAACGCGCAGGCTTAATGGAAGGACAGCATCGTGGAGTAATTACACCTTCTCCTGCCAAGGTAACGGCGTGCCTCCCCGCCGCCCCCGGTGCCCTGCTGCCAAGCTGAGGGAGGCACCTTCCCTGCCCGCGAGGCCCACAGAGGACTGGGGCGGAGGAGGTGAAGTATTAATTACGGCGTTCTGCAGAAGCAGCCTGCAGGGGCAGTGGTAAACAGAAGTGGGGCAGAGCTCCGGTCTTGCCAGCCAGGGAGCCAGACCCCTCCCTCTTAATTCTCCACCCTCCTGACTTCATTGCTGCTTCTCCTTGGCATTTGTCCTCTTCCCTGGTTGAGGGTGAGGGGATTTAAAGAGCCATCAGGCATGCTCTGATCCTCGAGGTGCCGGAGCACAACTGGGACTTGTTACTATGACTACCAGTACCGTCCCCGTCATCACCTTACTAAGCATGTCCAACGGGTAAAGTGCTGTACGGGGCACCTTATAAGTGATTTGATTTCATGTTATGTACAGTTCTAGGGGGCAGGTGTTCTTCTTCCCATTTTACAGTTGAGGAGCTACAAGATGTGGCTGGAAATTATAGTAGTTTTGAAAAAATGCAACCATTCATTAGAGTAAAACATACATTATTGTTAACCTTCAAAACCCTTCCCTCACTCCAAGCACACTCATCCCGTCATCCTTGTCACTTTTTGGTCACGTTTCTAGAAATCCTCTTTTTTGAGTGTCTTTAGTAGCGTTGTCATGGCTTCCTTGAAGTCCTGAATTGATTCAAAACGTTTCCCTTCTGTTGTCATCTGACTTCCGGGAAGAGCCGGAAGTCACACGGTGCCACATCTGGTGATTCAGGGGGAGGACTACATAGATCGTGTTTTAGGAGCTGCTTTTCCATTGGATGGCGCTCAGTGTCAGCATTCACTGCATTTTTGACCCCATCTTGTAAAGACAGGTACAAAAGAGGACTTCTAGAACTGTGTCCCGAAGTGGCCAGAACGGTGGGAATGTGTGCTCAAAGCAAGGGCCAGAGGGGGTTAATGGCACTGTGACTTTTATTATAATTTTTTAAAATTTAAACGTTCATTTTATATTTTGATTATCCCTTAAAGAGGCTCAAAAAGGTAAAACTAAATTGCCCAACAGTCGCACAGCTAGAAATCAGCAAAACTGGGCTTTGGCCTTTGTCTTCTGCGACCCTGAGCTATTGTACTGCTCACCTTGGCTCCTTTAAGAGAAGGGTGTGCCTGGGTGATGGGAACAGTGTCAAGTCCTTGCGTGCGTGCACGCCGGGGCTGAAGAGCAGGAAGCGCTTCCAGGTGTGGAAGAGGACAGGAGCTGGGTTCCTGTTCCCTCACCTTAGGGACGGGCGCAGGTTTCTCCCGCCTTCCCCACCTCCACCCCACCCTGCGGATCTGCATTTTCTGTGATGGACAAAGTGCACCTTCTGGTTCCTGGGATCTGGGGAAGGAAGCTGCAACCATCATGCCCTCTTCCCACTGGAGAGGAAAGGCTGTCAGACATGCCCGACCTGCTCAGTCCTGCCGGGACTCAGTGCTGCTTCTCACGGCTGGGCTGATGGTGCAGGGAGAGGGCTGTGCGTGGGACACAGTGTCCGACAGAATAGGATTTCGCCAGGGTGGTGGCATTAAGAGACTTTCCTCTGTGCGGTCCCCTGTCCTCTTTCATCCACAGAGCACCCAGGGCTGGGTGCTGCTGGCCAGACTCCGCGTGCAGGTCCGGGCAGCTGCGTTCAGCGCAGCGATTGCCTCACTCAGAGGCCACAGGCTGCTCCAGCGGGTGGGGGCAGGGCGCTGGGAGAGGTTAGAGCCTTGAGAGGTCGGGACACTCTCAAGGTCAGAGAGCGATTCAGTGTGAATATCCTAGTGCAGGCCTCTGCCCCTTGGGGCTGGTTCGAGGTCCACGGAGCTCCTCTCTGCACGGTCTTCAGCCCAAGGACAGACGGGGACAGAGGGCTCCCCGGCGCCAGATGGATGGGTACAGGCAGCAAGGCGGATGTGCAAAGTGAACGCGTCCCTTGACCCACACGGCTGTGCAGGTGGGGACAGGCGCAGCCACCACGTTGGAGGCGGAAGTGAGACCTAAAAAGACGGGTTGATCAGCCAGGGAGGAGATATAATTGGACTTTCGTGCCATTGTGGTATCTGTGGAAAGCGTGGCTTGGGTTTCAGTCCGTGAATATTTAAGGGATCCCTACTGTGTTCTGTGCTGTCTGGTATTCTCTGGACACACACACACACACACACACACACACACACACACACACGCACGCACGCAGGCGCACGCGCGCACACACACACACACACACACACACAGAGCTGGCTCACAACCCCCATGGCGACCGGTATCCCTTCCATGAGGATGGCGGGACACAGACACGTAGCTTTTCAGCTCGGATCTCCAGCCACCATGATCATCCTTTGTGACTGCAAACAGGAGCAACCAGGGACTTAGAGAAAATAACAATGCCAGGATGGCCCTCCAGGTCGATGAGAGCAGACCTCTGAGGTCATCAGTGTGTTTCAAAAAGTTACCAGGGTGCCGGAAATTTCCACAAGGTCAGGAACAGCACGCAGCAGCGGCCAAAGAGCCTGGCACAGAGCAAGCCGGGAACGCAAAGCTTATAAAGAATGGGGGGTGCGTGGTGGCTGTCAGGGCGGCCCTGAAGGAGGGCTGGAGGCTGCTGGGACGCCGCCCCAGACTCGGCCTCTCTCAATGGCAGGATCCTGGTGGCAGAGTGACAGGTTCACATGATTTATCTCAAGGATTCTGGCTGCTGTCCGTCTGGGAAGAATTTATTTATTTATTCAAGTTTCTGAAGAAGGAGTTTTTGCAGAGTGCCTTGAGATGTACTTGTAAAATTTAAAGCACTAATTAAAATACATAACATGCAACATAGAGCAATTAGAGTGTCGGAAGTGGCTTGGAGAAACTTTGTAGTTCTGATGGTTTGGGATTGGATAGGGACAGGTGGCTGGAATGGAGAGACGGACAGAGGCCATGGGGGCCCTCAGTAGCCCTTGGGGAACCTCAGCATGAAGGGGATACCATTCTGCCTCGGGAAACCTTTATTTTGGGGTATCCCCTGGGAAGTGTCAAAGGTTTGAGTTCATGTGCTGACAGCACCGGCCTGGTGTGTGCGGCTATTGGGGTTTCACTGGAATCAGAGTGTAAGGCAGGTTCCACAGCTTTGGGCCGATGTGCTCCCTGTGTCTTTTACATTCACAAGTGTCAGCAGTTTGTCAATAGTATTTTTTAGTACCTCTCCCTGGCCGCTAATGGCCAAAGGGTAAATATGTTAGTAATAATAATAAAAGCTGATAGCTGCGGCCTCACACCAAGTACTATTCTAAAAACATCATTCCTTTTAACTCATTTGCTTTCAAAATGATCTGCTTGAGGGCATTATGAGTGAGTTTGATGTTAGAAACACCCAGAACTGACCCTGCTGACCTGGCCCCAAGGCTGGGTGTGTGGTGTGCGGCCCTTGGGCAAGAGAATGCGCAGCTCCACCTTGGGCACCATATTGCCAGTTTGTGCCACAGGGCAGCGGGGTCCTGGGTGCAAACACTAGCTCAAGCAGAGATCTGGGATAAGCCCCTCCCCCTGCCTATGCTCAGCTTCCTGTCTATAAATGAGGGTATTGGACCAGGTGAGCCAAGGGTGGGCACAGGAACCCCTGTGGGGTGGCCCTGTCCGTGGCTGGTTCAGCTCCCAGCCCTGTCTACCCCAGCTCATCTTGGGTTGGCACAGGGCTGTTCAGGCCCGGGGTACCTCACCCGCTGGTACCAGGGGTGGGTGGGCCACGCATGGACTGGCCAGCGGCTGAGCAGAACGTCCCTCTTAAAGATTTGAGCTGAGAATTTGGGTGGTGCTTGTACCTGGAGGTGTAACATCAGCACCATGGAAACCTAAACTTAGGTCACTGCTCACTTTGTGGGAGCGTCTCAGAGCAGGCCAGTCTGCAGAGAGAGCGGAGCAGATAACAGGGAGAAGCGAGACTGAGAGAGGGTCCCACGCTGGCGCGCATGGGGTTCTGGGTTCTTTATGAGTCTTTATAAGAAAGCCAACTCCATGCATGTCTAATCCTTGACGTTGGAGTTATCTGCTAAAGCACTTGCCCCAAGTTCCCCACAAAGTTTTTTTAGGATCAAATTGGGTCACATATATGAAAAGGGCTCAATGCCTTGTAAGGAACTGGAGCAATTATGGAATGTCTGGGAAATGGTTCTAAGCTTAATGATAATCAATGGAGTGCTGCGAGGAGGACTCAAACAAGGGGCCTCCTGCGAGGAAGGTTTAATGATAAGGGACCTGGAGAGAGCAGCGTTTCTGCACGGAGATGTGTAGCAGGGTCCTCAGAGGGAGAGCAAAACCCTTAGTGCAGGAGACTCAGGTGAGCAAGGTTGGAAGACAGCCAGGGGGCGTGTGTTTTGGGCGGTGGGCAGAGGCCACAGGGGCTCACTGCGGGTGTCAGAGGGCTGCCTGTGGCCGCTGTCAAGCAGGGAAAACTTCAGGAAGTAGATTTTTTTTATATGCTCAGCAGAAAGAAACCATTGGAGGCTATCAACTAGGGGTTCTTCTGGAAGGCCAAGAGATCTGGTGGCTCAGTGGGCCGCAGGAGGAAAAGACCAGTCAGGACAATGCCGCTGTCTCAGATGTCTTCCAGGAAGAGATTTCATGAATGAAGGGTAGCCAGGACCAGGCAGTAGGTTGAATGGACCCCAACCCATCCGTTCAGTCATTCATTCCTCCATTTATTCATTCTTCCTTCCAAGCTTTTGTGAACATTTACTCTGCCGGGCTCTGCCCCAAGCAGAGGTGACTTAGAGTGAGTGAAACAGGCATGGACTGTGATCCTCTTGGAGTTCCCAGTGTGGTAAGGGAGGGAGATGTTAACGCAAGGGAGTTAGAGAAAATCATGGCAAAAAGAGGAGATTGGAGGGAGTGGGGGTGGGGAAGGCTGGCTTCCCTGGGGCCTTCCCTGAGCTGGGAAGGCTGAATAGAAAGAAGCCTTCTGGGTGCAGAGCGAGTGGCAGGACAGTCCCGGTGCGAAGGCTGGGTGGTGCAGGGGCCTCCGGCAGTGCTGCTTGTGGTCCTCCTCCTGAGAGCAGCACGGAGCCCCCATCTCATCACAGGGGAGAAATCCACTGACGGGTTTAAAATTTTAGAATCCTTGTGCTTGAAATACGGGGACGGCCAGGAGTGGACCAGAAGGGGATTCTGGGAGTCCAGGTGGGCCGGAAGCCTTGGAAACTGACCTTGACTCTCTTAGGTCAGGAGGACAGGTAGGAGCTGGCTCTCCAGGGCCTCACAGGAGAGAAGACTCCGGCGTCATGGCGATGGTTTAAATTATACTCTCAAGTCTCTCGGCATGGCAGGGACGGGTGCTGGCAGCTATTTGGGGTCAGGTCTTCCCACTCACTACTCAAGGAAAAGGAGAAATTCTGGGGAGAGACCCCCGCTTGGCTCCCATCCTGCCCTGGGACAGGAGTCACAAGAAGCAGGGGGGCCCGCGATGAGCACCCTTAAGGGGCCATAAAGAATCGTTCAGGGTTCTGCTACCAGCACACGGCTGACGGGCTATGGCAACATGGAGGGTAAAGTGGTGTTTCATACAGAGGGACACAGTCATCTAGGTGGGGAGCAGCCTCAGGAAGGGCGTTATCTTTAGGGGGGACCCGCGCTGATGTATTGAGGTAGGAATGTTGAGGCCACTTCCCTTCTCTTCCCTAGAGCCCCATACTACGGAGGAGGCAGCTGAGACTCTTGAGAGCTGAGGTTGAAAGCCTGGATCGCTGGCAGAGCTCCGAATTGTTCTTGGTTTTGAGGTGAACCCCAGACCCCAGGCCCCTTGTATCCTATGGGGTATGTTTCTGGGCAGTGAGTTTGGGTGGAGAAAATCATATGGGCCTTTGACGTGGGCTTTCCAGCTGCAGGCTCTGAAGTGTGTGAGCGCCCCATGCAAATGGTCCGCCTGCCCCCCCCCCCCCCCCGTGGTTACCCTAGAGGCCCACATTTTGCTGATCTTCTAATTAACAAAAGAGCCAATTGCTTGATTTGTTTTTATTCATATTTAAAGAGAGGAAGTGGAAGATTCTGCACAGGTCTGTCTGATTGCCGGATTAGCGAGCGCCTTCCAACTTGCTTAATCCTCACTTAATTCCTTGATCAACCTGGTTCGGCTCAAAGAGGCCTGCACCGAGGAAATGCAGGATAAAAGGTGCGTTTTCAGGAGTGCAGGCCCGGCATTGTGCTTATTCTTTAAGGTGACCAAGCCGAGCTTGCGTCTGAAGTGAGCGAGACAGGCGCACGAAGAGGGGGCGACTGGTGCAGAACTCACAAAGCAGAGTCTGGATGTGGGGAGCAATCTCCGGAGAGAAAGAAAGGGGTGGGACGTGGGTGAGTGCGGCTGGACAAAGCGTCCCGAGAGCGCACCTGGAGCGGAAGCAGAGACTGCTCACGACCTGCGGCCCAGGCTCTACAGACGTGCCCTTCCCAGTCCCTCCCTCCGGGGAGTCTGTCTTAGCTCTTTGCGCTCCCCGGCATCTGGCCTCCTCCCCTCTCCCAGGCCCTCGTCATTCTCAGGCTCAGGCTGTGCCCAGGTGAGCAGGTTCTGGGCAGAGTGGACCGCGTGTGGTCTCTCTGAGGTGGGCCCAGTCCCGTGCCAGCCTCTGCACCAGATGGGCCAGCAGCTCTGGGGGACACCTGGTGGGGGGAGGGAGGCCCTGCTGCAGGATCATCCAAACCAAGGCCGGGGAAACACCGCTGAGAAGTGAAACAGCATATTGAGGGTCCCAGGCTCTGGAGACCAAGAACCACCATTGACCGAGGGGCCTCTCTTAGATTTTGGAAACTGAGAGAGAATGCTGGATTTGGACAGAACGGGGAGCCCGATGACTTGTGTCACTTTTTAGCTACAGAATCTTATTTCCCACCAAGGAAATCCTTCATGGATTCTCACGGACAACAGACACAGGGCAGCCCTCAATGGAAGCAGACAGGTAGGGAGCTCGGCTCAGCCTTAGCACCCAGCATTCCAGGAGGCTCTAAGTCACAGCCCTGGGCTGGTCTAGCAAGCGACTGTGTGACACACAGGCTGCGGGAAGAGGGGACTTGCCTGAGCTGGCAAAGGAGTCACAAGAGTGTGGGCCTCAGCCTTCCCAGAGATGTCTTTTCCTTCTCACCTGGCCTTTTAGGTGCACCCCAAGAAGCCAAGGTCTGTGGGGTGCAGAGGGCTTTGTGGGCAATGCCAGACATGGGGCTAGAACAGCCTCTGGAAGCACCTTTTACCTCTAGGCCCAGTCCCTGAGGCCCATTTGCTGCGTGACCTGGGGCGAAGGCCCGAGCTAGTCTCTCTCCTGTCCTCCGTGGGCACCTGGGTGACCTGCCTCTTGGCTGTCTGGGACCCCGTGTGCAGTGCAATTAACATGCAGGCCCCGATGGTGCTGGCTGGCTCCACATATTATTTGCACAGGTTAAGTATTCCTGATAAGGCTTCTTGAATCAGAGGGCTGAAATGAACTTAATTAGAACTCCGAATACTTGAGGTACAGATAAAAGGAAGCACGTCTACGTCTCTAAAGCAGCAAATGGGGCTGGGGCGGGGAGAGGAGAAAGGGAGAACAAAAAGAGAAGGTGAAGGAGCTGGTTCCAAGCCAGCACAGTCCTGTCTGCACACAGGTGACGGAGCCCCCGTAGCACACGCTCAATGGAAATGCTCCTGAGATCCCCTCATATGACCTCCTCACCTTTGCGAGCTACACAGCCCAAGGTCTGGGGGACGCTAGGGGCAGACAGTGGGTACCAGCCCCCTCACCGGAGCTAGGTCACTGGAGATGCAGATTGTGTGTAGCTGGAAGGACGAGGTCCCCTGATGGCCAGGTGGCTGGAGGGTCAGGGAAACATCGCTCACACCTTCTGTGCCCGGTGGGCCACGCAGGAGTCTGTGCCAGACCGGCAGGTATCATCCCACAGAACAAAACCTTAGCATTTGCCTTCCTGTACCAGGCTTGGCGTGAACCAGACAGGGGCTGTGGTCTGTGGAGGCTGGGATGGGGCCTCCAGCTCCTCTGTGACTTGCAAAGACCTGGGGTCACAAGCATTAGAGACTCATTCTTCCCACAGCACAGAGCGGGGAACTAGGGCCCAAAGAGCGGGACTGACTTGCCCAACGGTGCTAAGACAGAATGAGGGCGTAGATCTCCCCGATCTTTACCACATCGGGCAGGAGAAGTGGCCTGCAGTGTCTCATACAAACGGGGTGTCTTAATAAGGTCAAGCATCCCTTTCCTTTGCCCTGGGCTTTCTGGCTTCCCAATACTTATCCCGTTTGCGATGGGGAGGATATTTTGCAAATATGAAATCAGTGTATTTTAACTTCCTCCTAAATTGTGTTCTTACGAAGCCGGGATGTTACGGCATCTGGTGAGGCTGCACCTGGAGAAGATGCTGTGGGCTCGTGCGGCTTTCCCGGGGGCATTCACTGGTCCCCATCCCTGAGCCCGTAGGGCAGCCGGGCTGGGCAGCAGGGCGGCAAGCCCTTTCTCTAGCTCTCCCTCAGGAAAAGCCCCTCCAGGCTTAGTGGGGAGACCCCGGAGCCATGGGGCTTCTGTCGCCTTCTCATTTGGGACCCTAGGAGGTCACAGTCTCGCAGGCTGCTTCTGTCCTGGGGCGGCCGCTGCCCAGAGGACAGCAGGCGCTGCCGCTGGGAGTGTGGGCCTCAGGCACCGTAGATCCTGGAGCCTCGGAGGGGCGCAGCGGCTGGCCGGCTGCCTGGGAGCTTTCAGAGAAGGCAGAGAGGCTGCTGGCCAGGACCTGGGGGGCACCTGGCGTTAAGAAGTGAA